>JAVKPL010007064.1:0-22500 GCA_032173675.1 Gastrolobium villosum
CATGGAAACAGTGACATTTCATGACTAAAACAGTGGCATTTTATGCATAGAAACAGTGGCATTTGATGAGTAAAACAGTGGCATTTCATGCATAAAAACAGTGGCTTAAGGAGCACTAAAACAGTGACATATATGTGCAGAAACAGTGGCATATAATGTGCAGAAACAGTGGCATGTAATGTGCAGAAACAGTGGCATGTAATGTGCAGAAACAGTGGCATATATGTGCAGAAACAGTGGCATGTAATGTGCAGAAACAGTGGCATGTAATGTGCAGAAACAGTGGCATATATGTGCAGAAACAGTGGCATGTAATGTGCAGAAACAGTGGCATAACAGTGGGGTGACTTTGAGGAACCGAAACAGTGGGCATTTCACCTTCAAAACAGTGGCACATTTCTCTCCAAAACAGTGGCATAATCATACAAGAAAACAGTGGCATATAATCTTAAGCATAACCATGAGATCTTTATGCATACAACTCATCATAAAATGGCTCCATACTTATACTTTAACCATGCTCAATCAAGATCCAAAGCAAAACATTTTCAAGGAGACATTCAAGCATACATACATGGTTACAATGAAAATGTTCTAAGTTCAAGGCCTACCTCTTGTAGCACACACTCCTTCTAGCTTTACTTCACAACAAGTCCTCACTTCCTATGGTGATCTATGCGCATGAATGGTGAGGAGGGCACCTTAGGACAGCTTCCAAGAGGAGAAACTCACACTCCACTTGTGTCTAGGCCACGGTTTTAAGGTGAGGGAAGGAGGGAGTTGGCTTGGTCTTTCTTCCTCCTAAGGTTCTTGTAATGCTAAGCTAGAGTGTGTGGGAGAGGGGAGAGGAGTTGGCTGCACAAGTGAATGGGGCAGCCCCCCTCTTGTGCGCAAATTTAAAGAGAGAGTGAGGAGAGGTGGCATGATTAAGCATTATGACAAATCTGATTACTTGAGGGGATGGGGCTGCACACAAGGTTGCTTCTAATGTACTCTATTCACATGCAAGGAGGTGAGGAGATGGTTCAGATTTGAGTTAAGCATCTAAGTCAGAATTTTCTGCACAAATGACCAAGTTATGCGCAAAAGTGGGGTGGATAGGTGCATCATGAGCACATGTAAGAGCTTTGCCAAGTCAACAAGTAAAACAACTATGTGGCAACCCAAAAATCTGCATTTAGGCAGCCTAGGTGCGCAAATGATGAGAGGGAAAGAGGTGCATCATGAGTGCAGATTTGTGGCAGCCTAAACACTCATTTTGGGGCTGTCTTGTGCGCATAAATGATGAAGATGCAGCCCCAAGATCTTACTTATGATGCATGTGGAAGAAAGGAGGAGATTTGGCTCATGATGGGCTGCAAAAAGCTTGTAAAAATCTGCACATGGCAGCCTCATGATGGAAGTGCAAGAGGGTTCTCCAAGTCAACAAGTTAGGCAGTTTGTGTCATAAGAAAAATCTGCACCAAAGCCCCTCCATGTGCGCCTAAATGGAGAAGTACGCAGCCTAAAATCATGCTCAAAGGTCCATGTGTCTTCCATGCAATGAGGTTTAAATCAAGTGATGCATAAACAAGGTGAGGTGGCGGTTTAACAAGAGAAAATGGCAGCTTACTAAGTCCTAATCACTTCTCCTTGGTGCGCATGAATGAGTGGGAATTATCCTTGCCATGTGAGAGTTACTTGATACACAAGACACCTTAGTTGGACAAGGCTTAGGGGAGATAAGGGTGGACACAACCTTGGGCTGAATTAGCTTGATCCAAGAGCCATCCTTGGGCCATTGGCCACACACACAAAAGGATCCAATCACAAGTCCACTAGCAACAAGTCCCCACACACACACTAGCCCACTACCAAAGTCCAATGAACACTAAGGTCCTATAACACATACTCACATTACTTATATGATTAAATTCACATGTCTACATATGTACCCTCCTATGATTTAATTTAATTAATTACCTTAGTCTTATCCAAGGAATAAAGATCAAACAATTCACAAGCCATTACACATAAACCATACATCCGAATTCTACACATGTACATATAGCATATAGTACTTATGTATTCTACTAATTATGCGGGATGTTACACTCTCCCCACCAAATAGGAATTTTGCCCGCAAAATAAACTTACTTAAGAGCTAAACAGTTCTGGATAGCGTTTCTGAATGTCGTCCTCGCGCTCCCAAGTGGCTTCAGCTGCCGATCTGTTGTTCCATAATACCTTCACCAACGGAATCTCTTTAGAACGGAGTCGCTTGACGGATCTTTCAAGAATTTGGAGCGGTTGCACTTGATACGTCAGATTTTCCTTTAGTTCCACTTCTTCCGGCTGTAACACGTGAGATGGATCGGAGAGATACCTCCGTAGCTGTGACACATGAAATACATTGTGAATTCCTGACAGATTGGGTGGTAAAGCCAACCGGTATGCAGACTCTCCAATCCGGTCCATAATCAGATACGGTCCTAAGTACCGTGGACTTAACTTCTTAACTCCCATTCTCCTTCCGAGTCCCGATGTAGGTGTGATTCTCAAAAATACAAGGTCTCCGACTTCGAAAGATAGAGGCTTATGACGCTTGTCGTAATAACTCTTCTGTCTGGCCTGAGCCCGCTGCATATTTTCTCGAATCTTCTTTACTTGTTCGGATGTTTCTTGAATTAGATCGGGTCCTAACATACTTCGCTCGCCCACTTCAGTCCAGCATAAAGGGGATCTGCATTTTCTCCCATACAGAGCTTCATACGGTGCCATCTGAATACTGGAGTGGTAACTGTTGTTGTAAGCAAACTCAATCAAGGAAAGATAGCTATCCCAGCTGCCTCCTAACTCCAAAACACATGCTCGTAACATGTCCTCTAATGCTTGAATGGTGCGTTCCGTCTGGCCATCGGTCTGCGGGTGATAAGCAGTACTCAACCTCAATTGGGTCCCTAACGCTCTTTGAAAGGATTCCCAAAACTTAGATGTAAACTTGGGATCACGATCACTGACAATACTCGTAGGAACTCCGTGCAACTTCACAATCTCCTGCAGATAAATTCTAGCAAGCCTCTCTGTATCATATGTGGTTCTAACACGCAAGAAATGAGCTGACTTCGTTAAACGATCGACAATCACCCAGATAGAATCATATCCTTCTCGCGTCCGAGGAAGTCCAACTACAAAATCCATCGAAATACTGTCCCACTTCCATTCGGGAATCTCCAAGGGTTGAAGGAGTCCCGACGGTTTCTGATGTTCGTACTTCACCTTCTGACAAGTTAAGCATCGAGACACATACTCCGCAATATCACGCTTCATACCCGGCCACCAAAACGAGGTCTTCAAATCATGGTACATCTTCGTGGATCCAGGATGAACTGCATACTTACCCTTGTGAGCCTCCTGTAAAACTTCTTGCTTCAACTCTACATTTGGCACAACCAGCCGTCCTTGAAATCTCCAAACATCATTCTCATCCTTTACAACATCTTGGTTACCAACCAAGTCACGGACTAACTCTTCATCTTTCTGAGCCTCCTTGATTCTACTGATCAATTCATTCTCCACCTTTATATTTCCCAATCTTATGCTGTTCCCTCTCTCGTCTACCGATAAGTTCAAGTCTCGAAAGGCCTCAAACAATTTCAGCTCTTCCATCATCAGAGTTGCAGTGTGCAGAGTCTTCCTACTCAGGGCGTCAGCTACCACGTTTGCCTTTCCTGGGTGGTATTTAAGTTCAAAATCGTAGTCCTTCAGAAATTCCATCCACCGTCGTTGCCGCATATTCAGCTCCTTCTGGTCGAACAAGTACTTCAAACTCTTATGATCGCTGAACACGTCAAACTGCGAACCATACAAGTGATGCCTCCAGATCTTAAGTGCGAACACTATAGCCGCTAACTCCAAATCGTGCGTAGGATAATTTTCTTCGTGAGGCTTTAGTTGTCGAGATGCATAAGCTACTGCCATACGGTCCTGCATCAACACGCATCCAAGTCCTTTCAGCGACGCATCGCAGTACACTTCGAACTTTTGAGTAGTATCCGGAATCGTGAGTACGGGAGCACTCGTCAATCTGCTCTTTAGTTCCAAGAAACATTCTTCACAAGCTTCAGTCCACTCAAAAGGCTTGTCCTTCCGAGTGAGACGAGTAAGAGGTTGCACTATCTGAGAGAAATTCTGGATAAACCTTCGATAATAACCAGCAAGACCTAAGAAACTTCTTACTTCAGTGACAGTCTTGGGTCGTTCCCAATTCATGACAGCTTCAACTTTGCTGGGGTCCACCGCGATACCTTCTGATGAAATGACATGGCCCAGAAACTGGACCTCTTTAAGCCAAAACTCGCACTTCGACCATTTCGCGTACAACTGCTTCTCTTTCAAGATTTGCAAGACAATCCTCAGATGTTCCGCGTGCAGCTCTTCATTAGCTGAGTAAATCAGGATATCGTCGATAAACACAATAACAAACTGATCAAGAAAGGGGCGGAAGATGCGGTTCATGTAGTCCATGAATACCGCTGGGGCATTCGTAAGTCCGAATGGGATCACCTGATATTCGTAGTGTCCATAACGAGTCCTAAAAGCGGTTTTCGGAATATCCTCCGGTTTGACCCGGATCTGATGGTATCCCGATCGTAAGTCTATCTTGGAAAAGACTCTGGCTCCTCTTAGCTGGTCCATCAAATCGTCGATCCTCGGTAGCGGATACTTATTCTTCACCGTTACTTTGTTCAGCTGGCGGTAATCTACACACAGACGTAAACTTCCATCCTTCTTCTTAATCAAGATGGCTGGAGCACCCCATGGAGAAGTACTCGGTCTGATGAATTCCTTTGCCAAAAGCTCTTCTATCTGCTTCTTCAACTCGCGCAGTTCCAGAGGTGCCATACGATACGGGGCGATGGAGATTGGTCCAACTCCAGGAACAAGTTCGATAGAAAATTCTATTTCCCTATGAGGAGGCAATCGAGGTATTTCATCCGGGAATACCTCCTCGAATTCTCTAACTACCGGTACATCCTGAATTTGATTGTCAACCGAGGTCTCAGCCTCAATCGACAAAAGATACCCTGCTGCTCCCTTGCGGAGCTCTTTTCTAACTTGCAATAAGGAAATGAGAGAGAAAGGTTGAAAATTACCATCCTTCGCAGGAACAATGACTTTCCCCGCTCTGCAATCCAAAGTTATCCCGTTTTCCGTCAACCAGTCCATACCGATAATCACATCGAAGTTGAATACCGGTAGGACCACCAAGTTAACTGTATACGTGTTTCCTTCATACTGCAAGATAACACCTTTGCAGATCTCCGAAGCTGTGCACGATCCACCAGTAGGTGTGCTGATGTGTAACTCATAAGGTAACGGGGTTGGGGTGATGCCTATTCTCAAGGCAGTATGCTTTGCCATAAAAGAGCCAGACGCTCCAGAATCAAAGATAACAGAAATTGGGTGACCATTCAAAGTGACATTACCTTTGATCAGGTTGGGAAACTTCTGTGCTTCATTTGCATCCAATGTGAACACCCGTGCTTGCGGAGGCTGTTGGTCAGCGTTCTGGGGGCACTTGTAAGCAAAATGTCCTTGCTGGCCGCATCTGAAACATGCATTGTTGTTCTTGCGACAGACTCCAAAGTGATTCTTTCCACATGTGGCACAAACAGTCGCGCCCTGACGTCCAGTCGACGATTGACCCACCGTAAAGTTTCTTTTAAAGTTTCCAGGCCGCGCCTGCAACGGCGTACCTCTGCCTCGACCCCTACCAGGTGCCGTCCTGAAGAATCTGCCTGCTCGATTTCCTCCGTGGAATTGTGGTGGTGGCTTGTTCAAGTTCTTGGCCTCCAGAATGATTCCTTCTGCCTGACGACTCTGGTTGATGAGTTCCGGAAGTGTACGATTAGCCGTCGTTAAGATGAGCTTGCGGATTTCCGGATGCAATCCGCTCTCGAACTTCTCCACCTGCCATTCTTCATCATAAATGTTCCGGTCAAAGTTGGCGTACTCGATCAGCTGCCCAAATTTAGCAATATACTCATTGACCGTCATGTTATCCTGCCGGAGTGACAGCAGTTCAGTGTGCTTTATTCTTCTCATTGCCTTAGGAAAATACTTGTCCAAGAATACTTGTCTGAACACAGCCCATGTTAGTTCCACGTCCTGAGCTCTCAGCAGAGCCCTCGCACCAGTCCACCATGTTAAGGCTTCTCCCATCAGCTGGTACGACGCGTAATCAGTCTTCTGTGCTTCCGGGCATGCCATGCGTTCGAAAATATGCTCGATCATCTGCAGCCACTTCGCTGCAGCCTCAGGGTTGTCTTCACCCTCAAAGGTAGGTGGTTGGAAGTTGCGGAAGTCTTTCAACCTCCGACGGGCAATTTCTTCTGCATTTTCATGCAGTGGGGGTTGGTTCTGATTCTGTTGCCTATGGTCGCGCCATTCTTGGCTCATATTCTGGATGAACGTTGCCAGTCCCCCAATGGTAGTGATAAGATCCTCTTCCGCATCGCCAGACCTTCCCCGAGTTGAACCGCGACCACCTGCCATGATTCTGCACTCACAATATCAGGAAATGAGTTGATCAGGCTCACCGCAAGTTATTCATGGCAGCAGTCTCAAGTAGGTACTCGAGTTCAATTCGGACAAGTTAGCTATGCATCCGTGTCTTATCCCAGACTAGTCTAAACAATCTAACTATCCTAGTCAATATATACTTAAGCTATAGCACAATTAGACAGTCAATCAGCAGATAAACACAAACAACAATCAATTCAATCAATCACAAGCAAATCCATGGACCAAACTGCTCTGATACCAATTAGTGTAACGCCCTCCCTTGTATGCATCCAAGAGAGTCGTTCGCTAAGCGGAATTAGAGTCGTTAACGTCACATGAGCTAACAAAGAACCTTATAGCAGTTCGCAAATCCGTATAAAAATTTCAGCACTTAAATTCTTTTCACAAAGGTTTTCCAAAATATCCACTGTTCATAAGAGTTCAAGATATAATAAAGATGATAAAGTCTACAGTCATCCAAGAGTGCCAAAACATTAATCATTACAGTCATCCATTTAAACAAACAGCAACAGTGATAATCCACGCATCAGCAATCAACAGCAAAATATTACTCCTTCAAATGCTCTTGCGTCCTCCTGCCATTTTGGAAAAATAGCAGCCCCGAAGGGGTGAGAATAATCCCAGTAGTGTGGCAATAAAACCAATAATATAACAGTACTAACTAGGCACAAAATCATAAACAGTCACTTCAACATATCCTTGTTCCTTTTCCTTTTCCTTTTTATCATATTCATATATTGCGTATATAACGCCTTTCCTTTGCGCTTTTAGCACCGTCGTGCGCGCACTTCACAGTGGAATCAAATATCCCTTGGCACCTGAGCTCCATGTGGATTCCAACTGTGGGCCTATGCGGACTGATGCCAAGTGTCCCATACCCCGGTACCTTGGGGATGTCTATATGATGCTTGCTCAAACACATGGTCCTGTACATAACTATTCTAAAACAAGACCTATATGATTTTGATACATGCATGTCATGCTATGCTTTCACACACACAAAGCGTAAAAATGCGGTATGATGTAAGGTGCATGCTTATATACCTTTCATATGCGTTATGCTGCCACATAACGTCTTTACCTCATAATCATATAGCCCTCAGGCACATTTTAGGCAGTTTCCTTTCATCATAATGGAACATAATATTTTTACGGCATATGGAGCATCATGTTACAATTCTATACCAGTAGTCAATAGTCACATTAGGCATCATCGCCTGACACTTACCTTTGCGTGCCTTAAATATTACCAAACCGCAGCGAAGTATCTCACTTCTTAAGCGCACCTAAATCAATTACAACTAATCATTTACAGTGGCTATTTACAGCAGCAAAACAGTGAGCATACAGCAGTGTTTACAGCAGCAAAACAGTGAGCATACAGCAGTGTTTACAGCAGCAAAACAGTGAGCACACAGCAGTGTTTACAGCAGCAAAACAGTGAGCACACAGCAGTGTTTACAGCAGCAAAACAGTGAGCATACAGCAGTGTTTACAGCAGCAAAACAGTGAGCATACAGCAGTGTTTACAGCAGCAAAACAGTGAGCATACAGCAGTGTTTACAGCAGCAAAACAGTGGACGTTTTAAAACAGAAACAGTGGCATGAATGGTACATTTTTTGAGCATTAAAACAGTAGCATAAATCATGGTTTTTGGACATTGAAACAGTGGCATATTATGGACTAAAACAGTGGCATTTGATGCATAAAAACAGTGGCATTTTATGCATATAAACAGTGGCATATGATGACTAAAACAGTGGCATATTATGCATAAAAATAGTGGCATATGATGACTAAAACAGTGGCACATTATGCATAAAAACAGTGGCATATGATGACTAAAACAGTGGGCATATTAAGCATGGAAACAGTGACATTTCATGACTAAAACAGTGGCATTTTATGCATAGAAACAGTGGCATTTGATGAGTAAAACAGTGGCATTTCATGCATAAAAACAGTGGCTTAAGGAGCACTAAAACAGTGACATATATGTGCAGAAACATGGGCATATAATGTGCAGAAACAGTGGCATGTAATGTGCAGAAACAGTGGCATGTAATGTGCAGAAACAGTGGCATATATGTGCAGAAATAGTGGCATGTAATGTGCAGAAACAGTGGCATGTAATGTGCAGAAACAGTGGCATATATGTGCAGAAACAGTGGCATATATGTGCAGAAACAGTGGCATAAAAGGGTGACTTTGAGGAACCGAAACAGTGGGCATTTCACCTTCAAAACAGTGGCACATTTCTCTCCAAAACAGTGGCATAATCATACAAGAAAACAGTGGCATATAATCTTAAGCATAACCATGAGATCTTTATGCATACAACTCATCATAAAATGGCTCCATACTTATACTTTAACCATGCTCAATCAAGATCCAAAGCAAAACATTTTCAAGGAGACATTCAAGCATACATACATGGTTACAATGAAAATGTTCTAAGTTCAAGGCCTACCTCTTGTAGCACACACTCCTTCTAGCTTTACTTCACAACAAGTCCTCACTTCCTATGGTGATCTATGCGCATGAATGGTGAGGAGGGCACCTTAGGACAGCTTCCAAGAGGAGAAACTCACACTCCACTTGTGTCTAGGCCACGGTTTTAAGGTGAGGGAAGGAGGGAGTTGGCTTGGTCTTTCTTCCTCCTAAGGTTCTTGTAATGCTAAGCTAGAGTGTGTGGGAGAGGGGAGAGGAGTTGGCTGCACAAGTGAATGGGGGCAGCCCCCTCTTGTGCGCAAATTTAAAGAGAGAGTGAGGAGAGGTGGCATGATTAAGCATTATGACAAATCTGATTACTTGAGGGGATGGGGCTGCACACAAGGTTGCTTCTAATGTACTCTATTCACATGCAAGGAGTGAGGGAGATGTGATCAGATTTGGGGCTGTCCAAAGTCAGAGAAATTTTCTGCACAATTGACCAAGTTATGCGCATGGAGTGGGGTGGTAGAGGTGCATCATGAGCACAAGCAAGAGGTTCACTAAGTCAACAAGCAATTCAACTTGGTGGCAGCCCAAAAATCTGCATTTAGGCAGCCTTGGTGCGCAATGATGAGAGGGAAAGAGGTGCATCATGAGTGCAGATTTGTGACAGCCTACATTCAGATTTTGGAGCTGTCCATGCGCACAAGATGATGACAATGCAGCCAAAAAAATCCTCTTATGATGCATGTGAAAACAAGGCAGGTTTGGCTCATGATGGGCTGCAAAAAGCTTGCCAAAAAACTGCACAAATCAGTCTCATGATGGAGGGTGTAAGTGGTTCACCAAGTCAACAAGTTAGGCAGTTTTGTGACACAAGAAAAATCTGCACCAAGGTCCCTCCATGTGCGCCTAAATGGGGAAATATGCAGCCTAAAATCATGCTCAAAGGTCCATGTGTCTTCCATGCAATGAGGTTTAAATCAAGTGATGCATAAACAAGGTGAGGTGGCGGTTTAACAAGAGAAAAAGGCAGCTTACTAAGTCCTAATCACTCTCCTTTGTGCGCATGAATGAGTGGGAATTATCCTTGCCATGTGAGAGTTACTTGTTACACAAGACACCTTAGTTGAACAAGGCTTAGGGGAGATAAGGGTGGACACAACCTTGGGCTGAATTAGCTTGATCCAAGAGCCATTCTTGGGCCATTGGCCACACACACAAAAGGATCCAATCACAAGTCCACTAATAACAAGTCCACACACACACACTAGCCCACTACCAAAGTCCAATGAACACTAAGGTCCTATAACACATACTCACATTACTTATATGATTAAATTCACATGTCTACATATGTACCCTCCTATGATTTAATTTAACTAATTACCTTAGTCTTATCCAAGGAATCACAAGCCATCAAACAATTCACAAGCCATTACACATCTACACATGTACATATAGCATATAGTACTTTCTACACTGTAAGACACTGTATGTATGCTCACTGTTTCTGCTGTAAATAGCCACTGTAAATGATTGGTTGTAATTGATTTAGGTGCGCTTAAAAAGTGAGATACTTCGCTGCTGTTTGGTAGTATTTAAGGCACGCAAAGGTAAGTGTCAGGCGATATTGCCTAATGTGACTATTGACTACTGGTATAAAATTGTGACATGATGCTCCATATGCCGTAAAAATATTATGTTCCATTATGATGAAAGGAAACTGCCAAAAATGTGCCGTGATGACTATATGATTATGAGGTAAAGACGTTATGTGGCAGCATAACGCATATGAAAGGTATATAAGCATGCACCTTACATCATACCGCATTTTTGTACGTTTTGTGTGTGAAAGCATAGCATGGCATGCATGTACCAAGAGCATATAGGTCTTGCTTTTTAGAATAGTTATGTACAGGACCATGTGTTTTGAGCAAGCATCATATAGGCATCCCCAAGGTACCGGGGTATGGGACACTTGGCATCAGTCCGCATAGGCCCACAGTTGGAATCCACATGGAGCTCAGGTGCCAAGGGATATTTGATTCCACTGTGAAGTGCGCGCACGACGGTGCTAAAAGCGCAAAGGAAAGGCGTTATATACGCAATATATGAATATGATGAAAAGGAAAAAGGAAAAGGAACAAGGATATGTTGAAGTGACTGTTTATGATTTTGTGCCTAGTTAATACTGTTATATTACTGGTTTTGTTGCCACACTACTGGGATTATTCTCACCCCTTCGGGGCTGCTATTTTTCCAAAATGGCAGGAGGACGTAAAAGCACTTGAAGGAGTGATGTTTGCTGTTGATTGCTGATGCGTGGATTTTCACTGTTGCTGTTTGTTTAATTGGATGACTGTAATGATTAATGTTTTGGTACTCTTGGATGACTGTAGTCTTTATCATCTCTATGTTAGCTTGAACTTTTATGAACAGCGGCTATTTTGGAAAACCTTTGTGAAAAGAATTTAAGTGCTGAAATTTTTACAGTGCACCTTACGGGTGGTGTTTTTATGAGCAAACGAACTCTGATTTACTATTATTTTATATGCACGCGAAGCCCCAAACGTGCTCTTTCAAAATCACTTGAAATTTTTTTATCGTCCAAACAGATGTGATAAGAACTATTGAAATGCCTTACGGATTTGTATACTGCTATGAGATTCTTTGTTAGCTCATGTGACGTTAGCGACTCTAATTCCGCTTAGCAAACGACTCTCTTGGATGCATACAAGGGAGGGCGTTACACTAATTGGTATCAGAGCAGTTTGGTCCATGGATTTGCTTGTGATTGATTGTATTGATTGTTGATTGTGTTTATCTGCTGATTGACTGTCTAAATGTGCTATAGTTTAAGTATATGTTAGCTAGGGTAGTAAGATTGTTAGGACCATTCTGTGACAAGACACGGATGCATAGTTAACTTGTCCGAATTGAACCCGAGTACCTACTTGGGACTGCTGCCATGAATAACTTGCGGTGAGCCTGATCAACTCATTTCCTGATATTGTGAGTGCAGAATCATGGCAGGTGGTCGCGGTTCAACTCGGGGAAGGTCTGGCGATGCGGAAGAGGATCTTATCACTACCATTGGGGGACTGGCAACGTTTATTCAGAATATGAGCCAAGAATGGCGCGACCATAGGCAACAGAATCAGAACCCACCCCCACTGCATGAAAATGCAGAAGAAATTGCCCGTCGGAGGTTGAAAGACTTCCGCAACTTCCAACCACCTACTTTTGAGGGTGAAGACAACCCTGAGGCTGCAGCGAAGTGGTTGCAGATGATTGAGCATATTTTCGAACGCATGGCATGCCCGGAAGCGCAGAAGACTGATTACGCGTCGTACCAGCTGATGGGAGAAGCTTTAACATGGTGGACTGGTGCGAGGGCTCTACTGAGAGCTCAGGACGTGGAACTAACATGGGCCGTGTTCAGACAAGTATTTTTGGATAAGTATTTTCCTAAGGCAATGAGAAGAATGAAGCACACTGAACTGCTGTCACTCAGGCAGGATAACATGACGGTCAATGAGTATATTGCAAAATTTGGGCAGCTGATCGAGTACGCCAACTTTGACCGGAACATTTATGATGAAGAATGGCAGGTGGAGAAGTTCGAAAGCGGATTACATCCGGAAATCCGTAAACTCATTTTGACGACGGCTAATCGTACACTTCCAGAACTCATCAACCAGAGTCGTCAGGCAGAAGGAATCATTAATGAGGCCAAGAACTTGAACAAGCCACCAACACAATTCCACGGAGGAAACCGAGCAGGCAGATTCTTCAGGACGGCACCTGGTAGGGGTCGAGGCAGAGGTACGCAGTTGCAGGCGCGGCCTGGAAATTTTAAGAGAAACTATACTGTGGGTCAATCGTCGACTGGACGTCAGGGCGCGACTGTTTGTGCTACCTGTGGAAAGAATCACTTTGGAGTCTGTCGCAAGAACAACAATGCGTGTTTCAGATGTGGCCAGCAAGGACATTTTGCTTACAAATGCCCCCAGAACGCTGATCAACAGCCTACGCAAGCACGGGTGTTCACACTGGATGCGAATGAAGCACAGAAGTTTCCCAACCTGATCAAAGGTAATGTCACTTTAAATGGTCACCCAATTTCTGTTATCTTTGATTCTGGAGCGTCTGGCTCTTTTATGGCAAAGCATACTGCTATGAGAATAGGCATCACCCCAACCCCGTTACATTATGAGTTACACATCAGCACACCTACTGGAGGATCGTGCACAGCCTCAGAGATCTGCAGAGGTGTCACCTTGCAGTATGAAGGGAACACGTATACAGTTAACTTGGTGGTCCTGCCGGTATTCAACTTCGATGTGATTATCGGTATGGACTGGTTGACGGAAAACGGGATAACATTGGACTGTCGAGCGGGGAAAGTCGTTGTTCCTGCGAAAGATGGTAATTTTCAACCTTTCTCTCTCATTTCGTTATTGCAAGTTAGAAAAGAGCTCCGCAAGGGAGCAGCAGGGTATCTTTTGTCGATCGAGGCTGAGACCTCGGTTGACAATCAAATTCAGAATGTACCGGTAGTTAGAGAATTCGAGGAGGTATTCCCGGATGAAATACCTCGATTGCCTCCTCATAGGGAAATAGAATTTTCTATCGAACTTGTTCCTGGAGTGGGACCAATCTCCATTGCCCCGTATCGTATGGCGCCGTTGGAACTTCGCGAGTTGAAGAAGCAGATAGAAGAGCTTTTGGCAAAGGAATTTATCAGACCGAGTACTTCGCCATGGGGTGCTCCAGCCATCTTGATTAAGAAGAAGGATGGAAGTTTACGTCTGTGTGTAGATTACCGCCAGCTGAACAAAGTAACGGTGAAGAATAAGTATCCGCTACCGAGGATCGACGATTTGATGGACCAGCTGAGAGGAGCCAGAGTCTTTTCCAAGATAGATTTACGATCGGGATACCATCAGATCCGGGTCAAACCGGAGGATATTCCGAAAACCGCTTTTAGGACTCGTTATGGGCACTACGAATATCAGGTGATCCCATTCGGACTTACGAATGCTCCAGCGGTATTCATGGACTACATGAACCGCATCTTCCGCCCCTTTCTTGATCAGTTTGTTATTGTGTTTATCGACGATATCCTGATTTACTCAGCTAATGAAGAGCTGCACGCGGAACATCTGAGGATTGTCTTGCAAGTCTTGAAGGAGAAGCAGTTGTACGCGAAATGGTCGAAGTGCGAGTTTTGGCTTAAAGAGGTCCAGTTTCTGGGCCATGTCATTTCATCAGAAGGTATCGCGGTGGACCCCAGCAAAGTTGAAGCTGTCATGAATTGGGAACGACCCAAGACTGTCACCGAAGTAAGAAGTTTCTTAGGTCTTGCTGGATACTATCGAAGGTTCATCCTGAATTTCTCTCAGATAGTGCAACCTCTTACTCGTCTCACTCGGAAGGATAAGCCTTTTGAGTGGACTGAAGCTTGTGAAGAATGTTTCATGGAACTGAAGAGCAGATTAACGAGTGCTCCCGTACTCACGATTCCGGATCCTACCCGGAAGTTCGAAGTATACTGTGATGCGTCGCTGAAAGGACTTGGATGCGTGTTGATGCAGGATCGTATGGCGGTAGCGTACGCATCTCGACAACTTAAGCCTCACGAAGAAAATTATCCTACGCACGATTTGGAGTTAGCAGCTATAGTGTTCGCACTTAAAATCTGGAGGCACCACTTGTATGGTTCGCAGTTTGACGTGTTCAGCGATCATAAGAGTTTGAAGTACTTGTTCGATCAGAAGGAGTTGAATATGCGGCAACGACGATGGATGGAATTTCTGAAGGACTATGATTTTGAACTTAAATACCACCCAGGAAAGGCAAACGTGGTAGCTGACGCCCTGAGTAGGAAGACACTGCACACTGCAACTCTGATGATGGAAGAGCTGAAATTGTTTGAGGCCTTTCGAGATTTGAACTTATCTGTGGACGAGAGAGGGCATAGCATAAGATTGGGAAATATAAAGGTGGAGAATGAACTGATCAGTAGAATTAAGGAAGCTCAGAAAGATGAAGAGTTAGTCCGTGATTTGGTTGGCAACCAAGATGTTGTAAAGGATGAGAATGATACTTGGAGATTCCAAGGCCGGTTAGTAGTACCAAATGAAGAGTTGAAACAAGAAGTTTTACAGGAGGCTCACAAGGGTAAGTATGCAGTTCATCCTGGATCCACGAAGATGTACCATGATTTGAAGACCTCGTTTTGGTGGCCGGGTATGAAGCGTGACATTGCGGAGTATGTATCTCGGTGCCTAACTTGCCAGAAGGTGAAGTACGAACATCAGAAACCGTCGGGACTCCTTCAACCTTTGGAGATTCCCGAATGGAAGTGGGACAGTATTGCGATGGATTTTGTAATTGGACTTCCTCGGACGCGAGAAGGATATGATTCTATCTGGGTGATTGTTGATCGTTTAACGAAGTCAGCTCACTTCTTGCGTGTTAAAACCACATATGATACAGAGAGACTTGCCAGAATTTACCTGCAGGAGATTGTGAAGCTGCACGGAGTTCCTACAAGTATTGTCAGTGATCGTGATCCCAAGTTTACATCTAAGTTCTGGGAATCCTTTCAAAGAGCACTAGGGACCCATTTGAAGTTGAGTACTGCCTATCATCCGCAGACCGATGGACAGTCGGAACGCACCATTCAAGCATTAGAGGACATGTTGCGAGCATGCGTTTTGGAGTTAGGAGGCAGCTGGGATAATTATCTCTCCTTGATTGAGTTCGCTTACAACAATAGTTACCACTCCAGTATTCAGATGGCACCGTACGAAGCTTTGTATGGGAGGAAATGCAGATCCCCTTTATGTTGGACTGAAGTGGGTGAGCGAAGTATGTTAGGACCTGATCTAATTCAAGAAACATCCGAGCAAGTAAAGAAGATTCGGGAGAATATGCAGAGGGCTCAGGCCAGACAGAAGAGTTATTACGACAAGCGTCATAAGCCTCTATCTTTCGAAGTCGGAGATCATGTATTTTTGAGAATCACACCTACATCGGGACTCGGAAGGAGAATGGGAGTAAAGAAGTTAAGTCCTCGATACTTAGGACCGTATCTGATTATGGACCGGATTGGAGAGTCTGCATACCGGTTGGCCTTACCACCCAATCTGTCAGGAATTCACAATGTATTTCATGTGTCACAGCTACGGAGGTATCTCTCTGACCCATCTCACGTATTACAGCCGGAAGAAGTGGAACTAAAGGAAAATCTGACTTATCAAGTGCAACCGTTCCAAATTCTTGAAAGATCCGTCAAGCGACTCCGTTCTAAAGAGATTCCTTTGGTGAAAGTATTGTGGAACAACAGATCGGAAGCTGAAGCCACTTGGGAGCGCGAGGACGACGTTCAGAAACGCTATCCAGAACTGTTTAGCTCTTAAGTAAGTTTATTTTGCGGACAAAATTCCTATTTGGTGGGGAGAGTGTAACATCCCGCATAATTAGTAAAATACATAAGTACTATATGCTATAGGTACATGTGTAGAATTCGGATGTATGGTTTATGTGTGATGGCTTGCGAATTGTTTGACCTTTATCCTTGGATAAGACTAAGGTAATTAATTAAATTAAATCATAGGAGGATACATATGTAGACATGTGAATTTAATCATATGAGTAATGTGAGTGTGTGTTAGAAGGCCTTAGTGTTTATTGGACTTTGGAAGTGGGCTAGTGTGTGTGTGGACTTATCACTTTTGGACTTATGTGATTGGATTCTTTGTGTGTGTGGCCAATGGCCCAAGGATGGCTTTTGGACCTACCTTGTTTCAGCCCAAAGTTGTAACCATTCTTATTTCCCTAAGCCTTGTCCAACAAGGTTGTTTGTGTACCAAGGAACCTTCACTTGACTTGATGTATTCCCTCACTCATTCATGCGCACAAGAGGTGGAAAATACTTAGAAAAATCTGCCAATTTTCCTCTTGTTTGACCGCCACATCACCTAGTTTGTGCATCACTTGATTTCAACTTCATTGCATGAAAGACACATGTACCATTTAGCATGACTTTAGGCTGCATCTTCTTCATTTTGGCGCACATGGGGGGAGTCATAAATCAGATTTTTCTATGACACAAAACTGCCTAACTTGTTGACTTGGAGAACCACCTTACACCTTCCATCATGAGGCTGATTTATGCAGATTTTTGCATGCTTTTGGCAGTCCATCATGAGCCAAATCTGCCCCTTGCTTCCACATGCAATCAAAGAAGATTTTTGGGGCTGCAACCTCTCATCATTTGCGCACCAAGGCTGCATCAAACCAGATTTTTTGGGCTGCCACATAGTTGTTTTGCTTGTTGACTTAGTGAACCTCTTACATGTGCTCATGATGCACCTCCTCCACTCCACCCTATGCGCATAGCTTGGTCAATTGTGTGAAAAATTCTGACTTTGGAAGCATCATTCAGATCTGAACTCTTCCCCCTCACCTCCTTGCATGTGCATAGAGTACTTTAGAAGCAACCTTGTGTGCAGCCCCACTTCTTCAAGCAACCAGAATTTTCATGATGTTTAATCATTGCAACCTTCCCCTCACTTCTCCTTAAGTATGCGCACACTAGTAGGCTTCCTCACCTTGCACAAGTGCAGCCAAGTTCCTCCCTCATTCCCTCACTCTCCTAGCCGAACCTACAAGCATTCTTGGAGCAAGAAAGACCAAGCCAACTCCCTCCTTCCCTCACCATCAAACCGTGGCCTAGACACAAGAGAAGTGTGAGTTTCTCCTCTTTTCCCTCTCACTGTCCAGCCTTGTTCCTCAACCTTGAAGCTGTCCAAGATTGTTTCTCCTCACCTTTTGCGCATAGATCATCATAGGAAGTGGGGACTTGTTGTGAAGTAGAGCTAGAAAGGGTGTGGAGAAGTGTGTGCTACAAGAGGTAGGCCTTGAACTTAGAACACTTTCATTGTGTAACCATGTGTGTGTGCTTGAATGTCTCCTTGATTATGTGTGGTTTTGGATTCAAGTATGAGCATGATAAAAGTAGAATGGTGGAG
The DNA here is from genome assembly GCA_032173675.1 of Gastrolobium villosum. NCBI lineage: Eukaryota > Viridiplantae > Streptophyta > Magnoliopsida > Fabales > Fabaceae > Gastrolobium > Gastrolobium villosum. The sequence continues at coordinate 18,046 of JAVKPL010007064.1, forward strand.
CTATTTCATGATGATTTGTATGCATAAAAGTCTCATGGTCATGCTTAAGATATATGCCACTGTTTTTGTATGAATGTGCCACTGTTTTGATGATAAAATGTTCACTGTTCTGTATGCATTATGCCACTGTTTCCCTATGAATGTGCCACTGTTTTGATGATAAAATGTTCACTGTCGGTTCCTGCCAAAATCACCATTCAAATGCCACTGTTTCTGCACATTATATGCCACTGTTTCTGCACATTATATGCCACTGTTTCTGCACATTACATGCCACTGTTTCTGCACACATATGCCACTGTTTCTGCACATTATATGCCACTGTTTCTGCACATATATGTCACTGTTTCTGCACATTTATGCCACTGTCTTGATGTTCAAAAATCCCTCTTCATGCCACTGTTTTGATGCATAAAAACACTCACTGTTTTAGCCATCATATGCCACTGTTTTATGCATAAAATGCTCACTGTTTTAGTCCATAATATGCCACTGTTTTATGCATAAAATGCCACTGTTTTAGTCCATAATATGCCACTGTTTCAATGTCCAAAAACCATGATTTATGCTACTGTTTTAATGCTCAAAAATGTACCATTCATGCCACTGTTTCTGCCACTGTTAATACCACTGTTCTGCCACTGTTTTGAGGCCCAAAGTGCCACTGTTTCTGTTTTAAAACGTTCACTGTTTCTGCTGTAAGGTGTTACTGTTTTTCTGCTGTAAAACGTCACTGTTTCTGTCCACTGTTTTTAAGGAAAATACCACTGTTTTCTGCTCACTGTCTTAAAGAACAACTCACTGTTTCTGCTCACTGTTTTAAACACAAACGTCACTGTTTTTCTGCTGTAAAGCACTGCTGTATGCTCACTGTTTTCCGCTGTAAAACACTGCTGTATGCTCACTGTTTTCCACTGTAAGACACTGCTGTATGCTCACTGTTTCTGCTGTAAATAGCCACTGTAAATGATTGGTTGTAATTGATTTAGGTGCGCTTAAAAAGTGAGATACTTCGCTGCTGTTTGGTAGTATTTAAGGCACGCAAAGGTAAGTGTCAGGCGATATTGCCTAATGTGACTATTGACTACTGGTATAAAATTGTGACATGATGCTCCATATGCCGTAAAAATATTATGTTCCATTATGATGAAAGGAAACTGCCAAAAATGTGCCGTGATAACTATATGATTATGAGGTAAAGACGTTATGTGGCAGCATAACGCATATGAAAGGTATATAAGCATGCACCTTACATCATACCGCATTTTTGTACGTTTTGTGTGTGAAAGCATAGCATGGCATGCATGTACCAAGAGCATATAGGTCTTGCTTTTTAGAATAGTTATGTACAGGACCATGTGTTTTGAGCAAGCATCATATAGGCATCCCCAAGGTACCGGGGTATGGGACACTTGGCATCAGTCCGCATAGGCCCACAGTTGGAATCCACATGGAGCTCAGGTGCCAAGGGATATTTGATTCCACTGTGAAGTGCGCGCACGACGGTGCTAAAAGCGCAAAGGAAAGGCGTTATATACGCAATATATGAATATGATGAAAAGGAAAAAGGAAAAGGAACAAGGATATGTTGAAGTGACTGTTTATGATTTTGTGCCTAGTTAATACTGTTATATTACTGGTTTTGTTGCCACACTACTGGGATATTTACCCCTTCGGGGCTGCTATTTTTATAAAAATGGCTGTGATGTGTGGAGTTGCTGTTTGTTTAATTGGATGACTGTAATATTAAAGCACTTGAAGGAGTGATGTTTGCTGTTGATTGCTGATGCGTGGATTTTCACTGTTGCTGTTTGTTTGAAATTGGATGACTGTAATGATTAATGTTTTCATATCTTGCGATTAATGAGTCAGTTATAAAGTAATGAGGCTGTTACGTGTGGAGTTATGTTATTCAGATCAATGAAGAGGATTGCGATGCGGGATGAAACTTGGAGATGATTAATGAGTCAGTTATAAAGTAATGAGGCTGTTATGTGTGGAGTTATGTTATTCATATCAATGATTAATGAGTCAGTTATAAAGTAATGAGGCTGTTACGTGTGGAGTTAAGTTATTCAGATCAATGAAGAGGATTGCGATGCGGGATGAAACTTGGATGATATTAATGAGTTAGTTATAAAGTAATGAGGCTGTTATGTGTGGAGTTATGTTATTCATATCAATGATTAATGAGTCAGTTATAAAGTAATGAGGTTGTTACGTGTGGAGTTATGTTATTCAGATCAATGAAGAGGATTGCGATGCGGGATGAAACTTGGATGATATTAATGAGTTAGTTATAAAGTAATGAGGCTGTTATGTGTGGAGTTATGTTATTCATATCAATGATTAATGAGTCAGTTATAAAGTAATGAGGCTGTTACGTGTGGAGTTATGTTATTCAGATCAATGAAGAGGATTGCGATGCGGGATGAAACTTGGATGATATTAATGAGTTAGTTATAAAGTAATGAGGCTGTTATGTGTGGAGTTATGTTATTCATATCAATGATTAATGAGTCAGTTATAAAGTAATGAGGCTGTTACGTGTGGAGTTATGTTATTCAGATCAATGAAGAGGATTGCGATGCGGGATGAAACTTGGATGATATTAATGAGTTAGTTATAAAGTAATGAGGCTGTTATGTGTGGAGTTATGTTATTCATATCAATGATTAATGAGTCAGTTATAAAGTAATGAGGCTGTTACGTGTGGAGTTATGTTATTCAGATCAATGAAGAGGATTGCGATGCGGGATGAAACTTGGATGATATTAATGAGTTAGTTATAAAGTAATGAGGCTGTTATGTGTGGAGTTATGTTATTCATATCAATGATTAATGAGTCAGTTATAAAGTAATGAGGCTGTTACGTGTGGAGTTATGTTATTCAGATCAATGAAGAGGATTGCGATGCGGGATGAAACTTGGATGATATTAATGAGTTAGTTATAAAGTAATGAGGCTGTTATGTGTGGAGTTATGTTATTCATATCAATGATTAATGAGTCAGTTATAAAGTAATGAGGCTGTTACGTGTGGAGTTATGTTATTCAGATCAATGAAGAGGATTGCGATGCGGGATGAAACTTGGATGATATTAATGAGTTAGTTATAAAGTAATGAGGCTGTTATGTGTGGAGTTATGTTATTCATATCAATGATTAATGAGTCAGTTATAAAGTAATGAGGTTGTTACGTGTGGAGTTATGTTATTCAGATCAATGAAGAGGATTGCGATGCGGGATGAAACTTGGATGATATTAATGAGTTAGTTATAAAGTAATGAGGCTGTTATGTGTGGAGTTATGTTATTCATATCAATGATTAATGAGTCAGTTATAAAGTAATGAGGCTGTTACGTGTGGAGTTATGTTATTCAGATCAATGAAGAGGATTGCGATGCGGGATGAAACTTGGATGATATTAATGAGTTAGTTATAAAGTAATGAGGCTGTTATGTGTGGAGTTATGTTATTCATATCAATGATTAATGAGTCAGTTATAAAGTAATGAGGCTGTTACGTGTGGAGTTATGTTATTCAGATCAATGAAGAGGATTGCGATGCGGGATGAAACTTGGATGATATTAATGAGTTAGTTATAAAGTAATGAGGCTGTTATGTGTGGAGTTATGTTATTCATATCAATGATTAATGAGTCAGTTATAAAGTAATGAGGCTGTTACGTGTGGAGTTATGTTATTCAGATCAATGAAGAGGATTGCGATGCGGGATGAAACTTGGATGATATTAATGAGTTAGTTATAAAGTAATGAGGCTGTTATGTGTGGAGTTATGTTATTCATATCAATGATTAATGAGTCAGTTATAAAGTAATGAGGCTGTTACGTGTGGAGTTAAGTTATTCAGATCAATGAAGAGGATTGCGATGCGGGATGAAACTTGGATGATATTAATGAGTTAGTTATAAAGTAATGAGGCTGTTATGTGTGGAGTTATGTTATTCATATCAATGATTAATGAGTCAGTTATAAAGTAATGAGGCTGTTACGTGTGGAGTTATGTTATTCAGATCAATGAAGAGGATTGCGATGCGGGATGAAACTTGGATGATATTAATGAGTTAGTTATAAAGTAATGAGGCTGTTATGTGTGGAGTTATGTTATTCATATCAATGATTAATGAGTCAGTTATAAAGTAATGAGGCTGTTACGTGTGGAGTTATGTTATTCAGATCAATGAAGAGGATTGCGATGCGGGATGAAACTTGGATGATATTAATGAGTTAGTTATAAAGTAATGAGGCTGTTATGTGTGGAGTTATGTTATTCATATCAATGATTAATGAGTCAGTTATAAAGTAATGAGGCTGTTACGTGTGGAGTTATGTTATTCAGATCAATGAAGAGGATTGCGATGCGGGATGAAACTTGGATGATATTAATGAGTTAGTTATAAAGTAATGAGGCTGTTATGTGTGGAGTTATGTTA
>JAVKPL010007065.1:0-28440 GCA_032173675.1 Gastrolobium villosum
AAGGAATCCATTTTTCGTCGAAAAACTTCATAAAATCAATTTCTTTTGCATTTATTTTATTCATCCGTTTTCGACGGAATACATTTTCCGTCAAAAATCTTCGACGGAATCCATTTTCCGTCGAAAAACTTCACAAAATCAATTTCTTTTGCATTTATTTTATTCATCCATTTTTTACGGAATTCATTTTTCGTCAAAAATCTTCGACGGAATCCATTTTCCGTCAAAAATCTTCACAAAATCAATTTCTTTTACATTTATTTTATTCATCCGTTTTCGAAGGAATCCATTTTTCGTCGAAAAACTTCATAAAATCAATTTCTTTTGCATTTATTTTATTCAACCGTTTTGGACGGAATACATTTTCAGTCAAAATTCTTCGACGAAATCCATTTTCCGTCGAAAAGCTTCACAAAATCAATTTCTTTTGCATTTATTTTATTCATCCATTTTCGATGGAATTCATTTTCCGTCAAAAATCTTCACAAAATCAATTTCTTTTGCATTTATTTTATTCATCCGTTTTTGAAGGAATACATTTTTCGTCAAAAAAAATCCATTTTTCATCGAAAAACTTCATAAAATCAATTTTTTGCATTTATTTTATTCATCCATTTTCGACGGAATCCATTATCCGTCAAAAATCTTCGACGGAATCCATTTTCCGTCGAAAAACTTCACAAAATCAATTTCTTTTGCATTTATTTTATTAATCCGTTTTCGATGAAATTCTTTTTCCGTCGAAAAACTTCACACAATATTCTCATTTGCATTTATTTTAGTCATCCGTTTTCGACGGAATACATTTTTCGTCAAAAAACTTCGACGGAATCCATTTTCCGTCGAAAAACTTCACAAAATCAATTTCTTTTGCATTTATTTTATTCTTCCGTTTTTGACGGAATACATTTTGCGTCAAAAATCTTCGACGGAACCCATTTTTCGTCGAAAAACTTCATAAAATCAATTTCTTTTGCATTTATTTTATTCATCCATTTTTTACGGAATTCATTTTTCGTCAAAAATCTTCGACAGAATCCATTTTCCGTCGAAAAACTTCACAAAATCAATTTCTTTTGCATTTATTTTATTCATCCGTTTTCGACGGAATTCATTTTCCATCAAAAATCTTCGACGGAATCCATTTTCCATCAAAAATCTTCTACGAAATCCATTTTCCATCAAAAAACTCCAAAAAATCAATTTCTTTTGCATTTATTTTGTTCATCCATTTTCGATGGAATGCATTTTTCGTCAAAAATCTTCGACGGAATCCATTTTCCGTCAAAAATCTTCACAAAATCAATTTCTTTTACATTTATTTTATTCATCCGTTTTCGAAGGAATCCATTTTTCGTCGAAAAACTTCATAAAATCAATTTCTTTTGCATTTATTTTATTCATCCGTTTTCGACGGAATACATTTTCCGTCAAAAATCTTCGACGGAATCCATTTTCCGTCGAAAAACTTCACAAAATCAATTTCTTTTGCATTTATTTTATTCATCCATTTTCGATGGAATTCATTTTTCGTCAAAAATCTTCGACGGAATCCATTTTCCGTCAAAAATCTTCACAAAATCAATTTCTTTTACATTTATTTTATTCATCCGTTTTCGAAGGAATCCATTTTTCGTCGAAAAACTTCATAAAATCAATTTCTTTTGCATTTATTTTATTCAACCGTTTTGGACGGAATACATTTTCAGTCAAAATTCTTCGACGAAATCCATTTTCCGTCGAAAAGCTTCACAAAATCAATTTCTTTTGCATTTATTTTATTCATCCATTTTCGATGGAATTCATTTTCCGTCAAAAATCTTCACAAAATCAATTTCTTTTGCATTTATTTTATTCATCCGTTTTTGAAGGAATACATTTTTCGTCAAAAATGTTCGACGGAATCCATTTTTCATCGAAAAACTTCATAAAATCAATTCTTTTGCATTTATTTTATTCATCCATTTTCGACGGAATTCATTATCCGTCAAAAATCTTCGACGGAATCCATTTTCCGTCAAAAATCTTCGACGGAATCCATTTTCCGTCGAAAAACTTCACAAAATCAATTTCTTTTGCATTTATTTTATTAATCCGTTTTCGATGAAATTCTTTTTCCGTCGAAAAACTTCACACAATATTCTCATTTGCATTTATTTTAGTCATCCGTTTTCGACGGAATACATTTTTCGTCAAAAAACTTCGACGGAATCCATTTTCCGTCGAAAAACTTCACAAAATCAATTTCTTTTGCATTTATTTTATTCTTCCGTTTTTGACGGAATACATTTTGCGTCAAAAATCTTCGACGGAACCCATTTTTCGTCGAAAAACTTCATAAAATCAATTTCTTTTGCATTTATTTTATTCATCCATTTTTTACGGAATTCATTTTTCGTCAAAAATCTTCGACAGAATCCATTTTCCGTCGAAAAACTTCACAAAATCAATTTCTTTTGCATTTATTTTATTCATCCGTTTTCGACGGAATTCATTTTCCATCAAAAATCTTCGACGGAATCCATTTTCCATCAAAAATCTTCTACGAAATCCATTTTCCATCAAAAAACTCCAAAAAATCAATTTCTTTTGCATTTATTTTGTTCATCCATTTTCGATGGAATGCATTTTTCGTCAAAAATCTTCGACGGAATCCATTTTCCGTCAAAAATCTTCACAAAATCAATTTCTTTTACATTTATTTTATTCATCCGTTTTCGAAGGAATCCATTTTTCGTCGAAAAACTTCATAAAATCAATTTCTTTTGCATTTATTTTATTCATCCGTTTTCGACGGAATACATTTTCCGTCAAAAATCTTCGACGGAATCCATTTTCCGTCGAAAAACTTCACAAAATCAATTTCTTTTGCATTTATTTTATTTATCCATTTTCGATGGAATTCATTTTTCGTCAAAAATCTTCGACGGAATCCATTTTCCGTCAAAAATCTTCACAAAATCCATTTCTTTTACATTTATTTTATTCATCCGTTTTCGAAGGAATCCATTTTTCGTCGAAAAACTTCATAAAATCAATTTCTTTTGCATTTATTTTATTCAACCGTTTTGGACGGAATACATTTTCAGTCAAAATTCTTCGACGAAATCCATTTTCCGTCGAAAAGCTTCACAAAATCAATTTCTTTTGCATTTATTTTATTCATCCATTTTCGATGGAATTCATTTTCCGTCAAAAATCTTCACAAAATCAATTTCTTTTGCATTTATTTTATTCATCCGTTTTTGAAGGAATACGTTTTTGAAGGAATACATTTTTCGTCAAAAATGTTCGACGGAATCCATTTTTCATCGAAAAACTTCATAAAATCAATTCTTTTGCATTTATTTTATTCATCCATTTTCGACGGAATTCATTATCCGTCAAAAATCTTCGACGGAATCCATTTTCCGTCAAAAATCTTCGACGGAATCCATTTTCCGTCGAAAAACTTCACAAAATCAATTTCTTTTGCATTTATTTTATTAATCCGTTTTCGATGAAATTCTTTTTCCGTCGAAAAACTTCACACAATATTCTCATTTGCATTTATTTTAGTCATCCGTTTTCGACGGAATACATTTTTCGTCAAAAAACTTCGACGGAATCCATTTTCCGTCGAAAAACTTCACAAAATCAATTTCTTTTGCATTTATTTTATTCTTCCGTTTTTGACGGAATACATTTTGCGTCAAAAATCTTCGACGGAACCCATTTTTCGTCGAAAAACTTCATAAAATCAATTTCTTTTGCATTTATTTTATTCATCCATTTTTTACGGAATTCATTTTTCGTCAAAAATCTTCGACAGAATCCATTTTCCGTCGAAAAACTTCACAAAATCAATTTCTTTTGCATTTATTTTATTCATCCGTTTTCGACGGAATTCATTTTCCATCAAAAATCTTCGACGGAATCCATTTTCCATCAAAAATCTTCTACGAAATCCATTTTCCATCAAAAAACTCCAAAAAATCAATTTCTTTTGCATTTATTTTGTTCATCCATTTTCGATGGAATGCATTTTTCGTCAAAAATCTTCGACGGAATCCATTTTCCGTCAAAAATCTTCACAAAATCAATTTCTTTTACATTTATTTTATTCATCCGTTTTCGAAGGAATCCATTTTTCGTCGAAAAACTTCATAAAATCAATTTCTTTTGCATTTATTTTATTCATCCGTTTTCGACGGAATACATTTTCCGTCAAAAATCTTCGACGGAATCCATTTTCCGTCGAAAAACTTCACAAAATCAATTTCTTTTGCATTTATTTTATTTATCCATTTTCGATGGAATTCATTTTTCGTCAAAAATCTTCGACGGAATCCATTTTCCGTCAAAAATCTTCACAAAATCCATTTCTTTTACATTTATTTTATTCATCCGTTTTCGAAGGAATCCATTTTTCGTCGAAAAACTTCATAAAATCAATTTCTTTTGCATTTATTTTATTCAACCGTTTTGGACGGAATACATTTTCAGTCAAAATTCTTCGACGAAATCCATTTTCCGTCGAAAAGCTTCACAAAATCAATTTCTTTTGCATTTATTTTATTCATCCATTTTCGATGGAATTCATTTTCCGTCAAAAATCTTCACAAAATCAATTTCTTTTGCATTTATTTTATTCATCCGTTTTTGAAGGAATACATTTTTCGTCAAAAATGTTCGACGGAATCCATTTTTCATCGAAAAACTTCATAAAATCAATTCTTTTGCATTTATTTTATTCATCCATTTTCGACGGAATTCATTATCCGTCAAAAATCTTCGACGGAATCCATTTTCCGTCAAAAATCTTCGACGGAATCCATTTTCCGTCGAAAAACTTCACAAAATCAATTTCTTTTGCATTTATTTTATTAATCCGTTTTCGATGAAATTCTTTTTCCGTCGAAAAACTTCACACAATATTCTCATTTGCATTTATTTTAGTCATCCGTTTTCGACGGAATACATTTTTCGTCAAAAAACTTCGACGGAATCCATTTTCCGTCGAGAAACTTCACAAAATCAATTTCTTTTGCATTTTGTAACATCCCGCCTAATTAGTAAAATACATAAGTACTATATGTTATAGATGTATGTGTAGAATTCGGATTTATGGTGTAGGTTTGATGGCTTGCGAATTGTTTGACCTTTATCATTGGATGAGACTAAGGTAAGCCTTGAACTTAGACCTCTTTCTTGGTGTGTAATCATGTGTGTTCTTGAATGTCTCTTTGAATATGTGTTGTTTTGGATTCTTGAATGAGTATGGTAAAGGAATAAGGATGGAGCTATTTTATGAGGATTTGCATGCTTAAGTTATAGAATGAAAGTCTCATGAATATGCTTGATTTAATGCCACTGTTTTTGTACAAATATGCCACTGTTTTTGAATGAATCTACCACTGTTTTGAGGATGCATATGCCACTGTTTCGGTTTGACAAGAGCACCATTTTGATGCCACTGTTTTGTATAAAAGTGCCACTGTTTTGAGGATGCATATGCCACTGTTTCGGTTGGACAAGCTCACCATTTTGATGCCACTGTTTTGTATAAAATGCTCACTGTTTTAATGCCACATATGTCACTGTTTCTGCATAAAAACACTCACTGTTTTAGTCCATTATGTGCCACTATTTCTGCATAAAATGCTCACTGTTTTAATGCCACATATGTCACTGTTTTGCACCAAAAACACTCACTGTTTTAGTACTTAATGAGCCACTGTTTCTGCATAAAATAACCACCATCTTGATGTCCAAACACTACCCTTTATGCCACTGTTTTAATGTCTAAAAATCATGATTTTTATCACTGTTTTGGATATTCAAATGTATCATTCATGCCACTGTTTTAATGTTCAAAAACCACTCCCTTTGCCACTGTTTTTGATGTGCAAATATCACCACTAATGTCACTGTTTTAATGATTAAATACTACCATTCATGCCACTGTTTTGATGCGCAAAAGCCACTGATTATGTCACTGTTTTAACGTTCAAATGCCACTGTTTCTGCCACTGTTTGATGTCACTGTTTCTGCCACTGTTGATGTCCAAAGAGCCACTGTTTCTGTTTCAAAATGGTCACTGTTTCTGCTGTATGTTTACTGTTTTCCTGCTGTAAAACGTCACTGTTTCTGACCACTGTTTTTAAGGAAAATACCACTGTTTTCTGCACACTGTTTTAAAGAACAACTCACTGTTTCTGCTCACTGTTTTAAGCACAAACGTCACTGTTTTCTGCTGTAAAAACGCTGCTGTATGCTCACTGTTTTTCTGCTGTAAAACACTGTTGTATGCTCACTGTTTTCCACTGTAAAACGCTGCTGTATGCTCACTGTTTCTGCTGTAAATCGCCGCTGTAAATGATTGGTTGTAATTGATTTAGGTGCGCTTAAGAAGTGAGATACTTCGCTGCTGTTTGGTATTGTTTAAGGCACACAAGGTAAGTGTCAGGCGATATTACCTAATGTGACTATTAACTACTGGTATAAAATTGTGACATGATGCTCCATATTCCGTAAAAGTATTATGTTCCATTATGATGAAAGGAAACTGCCAAAAATGTGTCGTGATGGCTATATGATTATGAGGTAAAGACGTTATGTGGCAGCATAACGCATATGAAAAGTATATGTGCCGTGATGGCTATATGAAAGGTATATAAGCATGCACCTTACATCATACCGCATTTTTGTACGTTTTGTGTGTGAAAGCATAGCATGGCATGCATGTACCAAGAGCATATAGGTCTTGCTTTTTAGAATAGTTATGTACAGGACCATGTGTTTGAGCAAGCATCATATAGGCATCCCCAAGGTACCGGGGTATGGGACACTTGGCATCAGTCCGCATAGGCCCACAGTTGGAATCCACATGGAGCTCAGGTGCCAAGGGTATATTTGATTCCACTGTGAAGTGCGCGCACGACGGTGCTAAAAGCGCAAAGGAAAGGCGTTATATACGCAATATATGAATATGATGAAAAGGAAAGGCGTTATATGCGCTATATATATGAATATGATGAAAAGGAAAAAGGAAAAGGAACAAGGATATGTTGAAGTGACTGTTTATGATTTTGTGCCTAGTTAATACTGTTATATTACTGGTTTTGTTGCCACACTACTGAGATTATTCTCACCCCTTCGGGGCTGCTATTTTTCCAAAATGGCAGGAGGACGTAAAAGCATTTGAAGGAGTGATGTTTTGCTGTTGCTTGCTGATGCATGGATTATCACTGTTGCTGTTTGATTGATTGGATGACTGTAATGTTTAATGTTTTGGTACTCTTGGATGACTGTAGACCTTATCATCTTTATTTTATCTTGAACTTTACGAACAGCGGCTATTTTTGGAAAACGTTTGTGAAAGGGATTTTTGAAAGACTTAAGTGCTGAAATTTTTACAGTGCACCTTACGGGTGGTGTTTTTATGAGCAAACGAACTCTGATTTACTATTATTTTATATGCACGCGAAGCCCCAAATGTGTTCTTTCTAAATCACTTGAAATATTTTTTATCGTCCAAACAGAAGTTATAAGAAGAATTGAAACGCCTTACGGATTTGTATACTACTATGAGAATCTTTGTTAGCTCATGTGACGTCAACGACTCTAATTCCGCTTAGCAAACGACTCTCTTGGATGCATACAAGGGAGGGCGTTACACATTTATTTTATTCTTCCGTTTTTGACGGAATACATTATGCATCAAAAATCTTCGACGGAACCCATTTTTCGTCGAAAAACTTCATAAAATCAATTTCTTTTGCATTTATTTTATTCATCCATTTTTTACGGAATTCATTTTTCGTCAAAAATCTTCGACAGAATCCATTTTCCGTCGAAAAACTTCACAAAATCAATTTCTTTTGCATTTATTTTATTTATCCATTTTCGATGGAATTCATTTTTCGTCAAAAATCTTCGACGGAATCCATTTTCCGTCAAAAATCTTCACAAAATCCATTTCTTTTACATTTATTTTATTCATCCGTTTTCGAAGGAATCCATTTTTCGTCGAAAAACTTCATAAAATCAATTTCTTTTGCATTTATTTTATTCAACCGTTTTGGACGGAATACATTTTCAGTCAAAATTCTTCGACGAAATCCATTTTCCGTCGAAAAGCTTCACAAAATCAATTTCTTTTGCATTTATTTTATTCATCCATTTTCGATGGAATTCATTTTCCGTCAAAAATCTTCACAAAATCAATTTCTTTTGCATTTATTTTATTCATCCGTTTTTGAAGGAATACATTTTTCGTCAAAAATGTTCGACGGAATCCATTTTTCATCGAAAAACTTCATAAAATCAATTCTTTTGCATTTATTTTATTCATCCATTTTCGACGGAATTCATTATCCGTCAAAAATCTTCGACGGAATCCATTTTCCGTCAAAAATCTTCGACGGAATCCATTTTCCGTCGAAAAACTTCACAAAATCAATTTCTTTTGCATTTATTTTATTAATCCGTTTTCGATGAAATTCTTTTTCCGTCGAAAAACTTCACACAATATTCTCATTTGCATTTATTTTAGTCATCCGTTTTCGACGGAATACATTTTTCGTCAAAAAACTTCGACGGAATCCATTTTCCATCGAAAAACTTCACAAAATCAATTTCTTTTGCATTTATTTTATTCTTCCGTTTTTGACGGAATACATTTTGCATCAAAAATCTTCGACGGAACCCATTTTTCGTCGAAAAACTTCATAAAATCAATTTCTTTTGCATTTATTTTATTCATCCATTTTTTACGGAATTCATTTTTCGTCAAAAATCTTCGACAGAATCCATTTTCCGTCGAAAAACTTCACAAAATCAATTTCTTTTGCATTTATTTTATTTATCCATTTTCGATGGAATTCATTTTTCGTCAAAAATCTTCGACGGAATCCATTTTCCGTCAAAAATCTTCACAAAATCCATTTCTTTTACATTTATTTTATTCATCCGTTTTCGAAGGAATCCATTTTTCGTCGAAAAACTTCATAAAATCAATTTCTTTTGCATTTATTTTATTCAACCGTTTTGGACGGAATACATTTTCAGTCAAAATTCTTCGACGAAATCCATTTTCCGTCGAAAAGCTTCACAAAATCAATTTCTTTTGCATTTATTTTATTCATCCATTTTCGATGGAATTCATTTTCCGTCAAAAATCTTCACAAAATCAATTTCTTTTGCATTTATTTTATTCATCCGTTTTTCAAAAATCTTCACAAAATCAATTTCTTTTGCAATACATTTTTCGTCAAAAATGTTCGTCGGAATCCATTTTTCATCGAAAAACTTCATAAAATCAATTCTTTTGCATTTATTTTATTCATCCATTTTCGACGGAATTCATTATCCGTCAAAAATCTTCGACGGAATCCATTTTCCGTCAAAAATCTTCGACGGAATCCATTTTCCGTCGAAAAACTTCACAAAATCAATTTCTTTTGCATTTATTTTATTAATCCGTTTTCGATGAAATTCTTTTTCCGTCGAAAAACTTCACACAATAATTTGCATTTATTCGTTTTCATTTGCATTTATTTTACTTCAAAATCAATTTCGTTTTCGACGGAATACATTTTTCGTCAAAAATCTTCGACGGAATCCATTTTTCGTCGAAAAACTTCATAAAATCAATTTCTTTTGCATTTATTTTATTCATCCATTTTTTACGGAATTCATTTTTCGTCAAAAATCTTCGACAGAATCCATTTTCCGTCGAAAAACTTCACAAAATCAATTTCTTTTGCATTTATTTTATTCATCCGTTTTCGACGGAATTCATTTTCCATCAAAAATCTTCGACGGAATCCATTTTCCATCAAAATCTTCTACGAAATCCATTTTCCATCAAAAAACTCCAAAAAATCAATTTCTTTTGCATTTATTTTGTTCATCCATTTTCGATGGAATGCATTTTTCGTCAAAAATCTTCGACGGAATCCATTTTCCGTCAAAAATCTTCACAAAATCAATTTCTTTTACATTTATTTTATTCATCCGTTTTCGAAGGAATCCATTTTTCGTCGAAAAACTTCATAAAATCAATTTCTTTTGCATTTATTTTATTCATCCGTTTTCGACGGAATACATTTTCCGTCAAAAATCTTCGACGGAATCCATTTTCCGTCGAAAAACTTCACAAAATCAATTTCTTTTGCATTTATTTTATTTTCGATGGAATCCATTTTCGATGGAATTCATTTTCCGTCAAAAATCTTCACAAAATCAATTTCTTTTACATTTATTTTATTCATCCGTTTTCGAAGGAATCCATTTTTCGTCGAAAAACTTCATAAAATCAATTTCTTTTGCATTTATTTTATTCAACCGTTTTGGACGGAATACATTTTCAGTCAAAATTCTTCGACGAAATCCATTTTCCGTCGAAAAGCTTCACAAAATCAATTTCTTTTGCATTTATTTTATTCATCCATTTTCGATGGAATTCATTTTCCGTCAAAAATCTTCACAAAATCAATTTCTTTTGCATTTATTTTATTCATCCGTTTTTGAAGGAATACATTTTTCGTCAAAAATTTTCGACGGAATCCATTTTTCATCGAAAAACTTCATAAAATCAATTTATTAGTAATTTATTTTATTCATCCATTTTCGACGGTATTCATTATCCGTCAAAAATCTTCGACGGAATCCATTTTCCGTCAAAAATCTTCGACGGAATCCATTTTCCGTCGAAAAACTTCACAAAATCAATTTCTTTTGCATTTATTTTATTAATCCGTTTTCGATGAAATTCTTTTTCCGTCGAAAAACTTCACAAAATATATTTCTTTTGCATTTATTTTATTCATCCATTTTCGACGGAATTCATTTTCCGTCAAAAAACTTCGACGGAATCCATTTTCCGTCGAAAAACTTAACAAAATCAATTACTTTTGCATTTATTTTATTCATCCGTTTTCGACGGAATACATTTACCGTCAAAAATCTTCGACGGAATCCATTTTACGTCGAAAA
The DNA here is from genome assembly GCA_032173675.1 of Gastrolobium villosum. Classification (NCBI taxonomy): domain Eukaryota; kingdom Viridiplantae; phylum Streptophyta; class Magnoliopsida; order Fabales; family Fabaceae; genus Gastrolobium; species Gastrolobium villosum. The sequence goes on from JAVKPL010007065.1 coordinate 10,982, forward strand.
ACTTCACAAAATCAATTTCTTTTGCATTTATTTTATTCATCCGGAATTTTCGTCAAAAATCTTCGGAATCCATTTTTCGTCGAAAAACTTCACAAAATCAATTTCTTTTGCATTTATTTTATTCATCCGTTTTCGACGGAATTCATTTTCCGTCAAAAATCTTCGACGGAATCCATTTTTCGTCGAAAAACTTCACAAAATCAATTTCTTTTGCATTTACATTTATTTTATTCAAAAATCTTCACAAAATCCATTTCTTTTACATTTATTTTATTCATCCGTTTTCGAAGGAATCCATTTTTCGTCGAAAAACTTCATAAAATCAATCAATTTCTTTTGCATTTATTTTATTCAACCGTTTTGGACGGAATACATTTTCAGTCAAAATTCTTCGACGAAATCCATTTTCCGTCGAAAAGCTTCACAAAATCAATTTCTTTTGCATTTATTTTATTCATCCATTTTCGATGGAATTCATTTTCCGTCAAAAATCTTCACAAAATCAATTTCTTTTGCATTTATTTTATTCATCCGTTTTTGAAGGAATACATTTTTCGTCAAAAATGTTCGACGGAATCCATTTTTCATCGAAAAACTTCATAAAATCAATTCTTTTGCATTTATTTTATTCATCCATTTTCGACGGAATTCATTATCCGTCAAAAATCTTCGACGGAATCCATTTTCCGTCAAAAATCTTCGACGGAATCCATTTTCCGTCGAAAAACTTCACAAAATCAATTTCTTTTGCATTTATTTTATTAATCCGTTTTCGATGAAATTCTTTTTCCGTCGAAAAACTTCACACAATATTCTCATTTGCATTTATTTTAGTCATCCGTTTTCGACGGAATACATTTTTCGTCAAAAAACTTCGACGGAATCCATTTTCCGTCGAAAAACTTCACAAAATCAATTTCTTTTGCATTTATTTTATTCTTCCGTTTTTGACGGAATACATTTTGCGTCAAAAATCTTCGACGGAACCCATTTTTCGTCGAAAAACTTCATAAAATCAATTTCTTTTGCATTTATTTTATTCATCCATTTTTTACGGAATTCATTTTTCGTCAAAAATCTTCGACAGAATCCATTTTCCGTCGAAAAACTTCACAAAATCAATTTCTTTTGCATTTATTTTATTCATCCGTTTTCGACGGAATTCATTTTCCATCAAAAATCTTCGACGGAATCCATTTTCCATCAAAAATCTTCTACGAAATCCATTTTCCATCAAAAAACTCCAAAAAATCAATTTCTTTTGCATTTATTTTGTTCATCCATTTTCGATGGAATGCATTTTTCGTCAAAAATCTTCGACGGAATCCATTTTCCGTCAAAAATCTTCACAAAATCAATTTCTTTTACATTTATTTTATTCATCCGTTTTCGAAGGAATCCATTTTTCGTCGAAAAACTTCATAAAATCAATTTCTTTTGCATTTATTTTATTCATCCGTTTTCGACGGAATACATTTTCCGTCAAAAATCTTCGACGGAATCCATTTTCCGTCGAAAAACTTCACAAAATCAATTTCTTTTGCATTTATTTTATTTATCCATTTTCGATGGAATTCATTTTTCGTCAAAAATCTTCGACGGAATCCATTTTCCGTCAAAAATCTTCACAAAATCAATTTCTTTTACATTTATTTTATTCATCCGTTTTCGAAGGAATCCATTTTTCGTCGAAAAACTTCATAAAATCAATTTCTTTTGCATTTATTTTATTCAACCGTTTTGGACGGAATACATTTTCAGTCAAAATTCTTCGACGAAATCCATTTTCCGTCGAAAAGCTTCACAAAATCAATTTCTTTTGCATTTATTTTATTCATCCATTTTCGATGGAATTCATTTTCCGTCAAAAATCTTCACAAAATCAATTTCTTTTGCATTTATTTTATTCATCCGTTTTTGAAGGAATACATTTTTCGTCAAAAATGTTCGACGGAATCCATTTTTCATCGAAAAACTTCATAAAATCAATTCTTTTGCATTTATTTTATTCATCCGTTTTTCCATTTTTCGTCGAAAAAATAAAATCAATTCTTTTTCATTATCCGTCAAAAATCTTCGACGGAATCCATTTTCCGTCAAAAATCTTCGACGGAATCCATTTTCCGTCGAAAAACTTCACAAAATCAATTTCTTTTGCATTTATTTTATTAATCCGTTTTCGATGAAATTCTTTTTCCGTCGAAAAACTTCACAAAATATTCTCATTTGCATTTATTTTAGTCATCCGTTTTCGACGGAATACATTTTTCGTCAAAAAACTTCGACGGAATCCATTTTCCATCGAAAAACTTCACAAAATCAATTTCTTTTGCATTTATTTTATTCTTCCGTTTTTGACGGAATACATTTTGCGTCAAAAATCTTCGACGGAACCCATTTTTCGTCGAAAAACTTCATAAAATCAATTTCTTTTGCATTTATTTTATTCATCCATTTTTTACGGAATTCATTTTTCGTCAAAAATCTTCGACAGAATCCATTTTCCGTCGAAAAACTTCACAAAATCAATTTCTTTTGCATTTATTTTATTCATCCGTTTTCGACGGAATTCATTTTCCATCAAAAATCTTCGACGGAATCCATTTTCCATCAAAAATCTTCTACGAAATCCATTTTCCATCAAAAAACTCCAAAAAATCAATTTCTTTTGCATTTATTTTGTTCATCCATTTTCGATGGAATGCATTTTTCGTCAAAAATCTTCGACGGAATCCATTTTCCGTCAAAAATCTTCACAAAATCAATTTCTTTTACATTTATTTTATTCATCCGTTTTCGAAGGAATCCATTTTTCGTCGAAAAACTTCATAAAATCAATTTCTTTTGCATTTATTTTATTCATCCGTTTTCGACGGAATACATTTTCCGTCAAAAATCTTCGACGGAATCCATTTTCCGTCGAAAAACTTCACAAAATCAATTTCTTTTGCATTTATTTTATTTATCCATTTTCGATGGAATTCATTTTCCGTCAAAAATCTTCACAAAATCCATTTCTTTTACATTTATTTTATTCATCCGTTTTCGAAGGAATCCATTTTTCGTCGAAAAACTTCATAAAATCAATTTCTTTTGCATTTATTTTATTCAACCGTTTTGGACGGAATACATTTTCAGTCAAAATTCTTCGACGAAATCCATTTTCCGTCGAAAAGCTTCACAAAATCAATTTCTTTTGCATTTATTTTATTCATCCATTTTCGATGGAATTCATTTTCCGTCAAAAATCTTCACAAAATCAATTTCTTTTGCATTTATTTTATTCATCCGTTTTTGAAGGAATACATTTTTCGTCAAAAATGTTCGACGGAATCCATTTTTCATCGAAAAACTTCATAAAATCAATTCTTTTGCATTTATTTTATTCATCCATTTTCGACGGAATTCATTATCCGTCAAAAATCTTCGACGGAATCCATTTTCCGTCAAAAATCTTCGACGGAATCCATTTTCCGTCGAAAAACTTCACAAAATCAATTTCTTTTGCATTTATTTTATTAATCCGTTTTCGATGAAATTCTTTTTCCGTCGAAAAACTTCACAAAATATTCTCATTTGCATTTATTTTAGTCATCCGTTTTCGACGGAATACATTTTTCGTCAAAAAACTTCGACGGAATCCATTTTCCATCGAAAAACTTCACAAAATCAATTTCTTTTGCATTTATTTTATTCTTCCGTTTTTGACGGAATACATTTTGCGTCAAAAATCTTCGACGGAACCCATTTTTCGTCGAAAAACTTCATAAAATCAATTTCTTTTGCATTTATTTTATTCATCCATTTTTTACGGAATTCATTTTTCGTCAAAAATCTTCGACAGAATCCATTTTCCGTCGAAAAACTTCACAAAATCAATTTCTTTTGCATTTATTTTATTCATCCGTTTTCGACGGAATTCATTTTCCATCAAAAATCTTCGACGGAATCCATTTTCCATCAAAAATCTTCTACGAAATCCATTTTCCATCAAAAAACTCCAAAAAATCCATTTCTTTTGCATTTATTTTATTAATCCGTTTTCGACGCAATTCTTTTTCCGTCGAAAAACTTCACAAAACTTCTTTTGCATTTATTTTATTCATCCGTTTTCGACAGAATACATTTTCCGTCAAAAATCTTCGACGGAATCCATTTTCCGTCGAAAAACTTCACAAAATCAATTTCTTTTGCATTTATTTTGTTCATCCATTTTCGATGGAATTCATTTTTCGTCAAAAATCTTCGACGGAATCCATTTTCCGTCAAAAATCTTCACAAAATCAATTTCTTTTACATTTATTTTATTCATCCGTTTTCGAAGGAATCCATTTTTCGTCGAAAAACTTCATAAAATCAATTTCTTTTTCATTTATTTTATTCATCCGTTTTCGACGGAATACATTTTCCGTCAAAAATCTTCGACGGAATCCATTTTCCGTCGAAAAACTTCACAAAATCAATTTCTTTTGCATTTATTTTATTCATCCATTTTCGATGGAATTCATTTTTCGTCAAAAATCTTCGACGGAATCCATTTTCCGTCAAAAATCTTCACAAAATCAATTTCTTTTACATTTATTTTATTCATCCGTTTTCGAAGGAATCCATTTTTCGTCGAAAAACTTCATAAAATCAATTTCTTTTGCATTTATTTTATTCAACCGTTTTGGACGAAATACATTTTCAGTCAAAATTCTTCGACGAAATCCATTTTCCGTCGAAAAGCTTCACAAAATCAATTTCTTTTGCATTTATTTTATTCATCCATTTTCGATGGAATTCATTTTCCGTCAAAAATCTTCACAAAATCAATTTCTTTTGCATTTATTTTATTCTTCCGTTTTCGACGCAATTTGTTTTCCGTCGAAAAACTTCACAAAATCAATTTCTTTTGCATTTATTTTATTCATCCGTTTTTGAAGGAATACATTTTTCGTCAAAAATGTTCGACGGAATCCATTTTTCATCGAAAAACTTCATAAAATCAATTTCTTTTGCATTTATTTTATTCATCCATTTTCGACGGAATTCATTATCCGTCAAAAATCTTCGACGGAATCCATTTTCCGTCAAAAATCTTCGACGGAATCCATTTTCCGTCGAAAAACTTCACAAAATCAATTTCTTTTGCATTTATTTTATTCATCCGTTTTCGACGGAATTCATTTTCCATCAAAAATCTTTGACGGAATCCATTTTCCATCAAAAATCTTCTACGGAATCCATTTTCCGTCGAAAAACTTCACAAAATCAATTTCTTTTGCATTTATTTTATTAATCTATTTTCGACGAAATTCTTTTTCCATCGAAAAACTTCACAAAATCAATTTCTTTTGCATTTATTTTATTCATCCGTTTTCGACGGAATACATTTCTCATCAAAAATCTTCGACGGAATCCATTTTTCATCGAAAAACTTCATAAAATCAATTTCTTTTGCATTTATTTTATTCATCCATATACGACGGAATCCGTTTTCAGTTGAAAATCTTCACAAAATCAATTTCTTTTGCATTTATTTTATTCATCCATTTTCGATGGAATTCATTTTCCGTCAAAAGTCTTAGACGAATCCATTTTCCGTCAAAAATCTTCTACGGAATCCATTTTCCGCCGAAAAACTTCACAAAATCAATTTCTTTTGCATTTATTTTATCCATCCGTTTTCGACGGAATTTTTTTTCCGTCACAAAACTTCACAAAATCAATTTCTTTTGCATTTATTTTATTCATCCGTTTTCGACGGAATACATTTTCCGTCAAAAATCTTCGAAGGAATCCATTTTCCGTCAAAAATCTTCACAAAATCAATTTCTTTTGCATTTATTTTATTCATCCATTTTTCATCGTTCTGGTACACCGCGGCTAGCCCATGGTGCACCACGACTCATTCTAGTGCACTGCGGCTAGCCCATGGTGCACCACGGCTCATTCTGGTGCACCGTCGCTAGCCTATGGTACACCACGGCTCAGTCTGGTGCACCGCGGCTAGCCCATGGTGCACCACGGCTCATTCTGGTGAACCACGGCTCATTCTGGTGCACCGCGGCTAGCCCATGGTGCACCACGACTCATTCTGGTGCACCGCGGCTCATTCTGGTGCACCATTGCTCATTCTGGTGCACCCTGGCTCATTCTAGTGCACCACGGCTCATTCTGGTGCACCCAGCACATTCTGGTGCAACGCGGCTAGCCCATGGTGCACCACGGCTCATTCAGGTACACCATAGCTCATTCTCGTGCACCGCGGCTAGACCGCGATGCACCCCGTCTCATTCTGGTGCACCGTGGCTATCCAATAGTGCACAACGGCTCATTCTGGTGCACCATAGCTCATTCTGGTGTACCATGGCTCATTCTGGTGCACCGCCGCTTGCCCATGGTGCACCGTGGCTAGCCCAGGGTGCACTATGGCTAGCCCATGGTACACCATGGCTCATTCTGGTGCACCGCGGCTAGCCAATGGTCCACCACGCCTCATTCTGGTGCACCGTGGCTAGCCCACGGTGCACCACGGCTCATTCCGGTGCACCGCGGCTAGCCCATGGTGCACCACGGCTCATTCCGGTGCACCGCGGCTAGCCCATGGTGCACCACGGCTAATTTCGGTGCACCGTGGCTAGCCCATGGTACAGCACGGCTTATTTTGGTGTATGGCGGCTTATTCTGGTGCACTGCGGCTAGCCCATGGTGCACCACGGCTCATTCTGGTGCACCGTGGCTCATTCTGATGCACCGCGACTAGTCCATGGTGCACCCCGGCTCATTGCGGTGCACCGCGGCTCATTCTGGTGCACCACGGCTAGCCCATGGTGCACCTTGGCTCATTCTGGTGCACCTCGGCTAGCCCATGGTGCAGCACAGCTCATTCTTTTGCACCGCGGCTATCTAATGGTGCACCACGGCTCATTCTGGTGCACCGCGGCTAGCCAATGGTCCACCACGCTTCATTCTGGTGCATCGCAGCTAGCCCATGGTGCACCACGGCTCATTCTGGTGCACTGCGGCTCATTCTGGTGCACCGCTGCTTGCCCATGGTGCACCACGACTCATTCTTGTGCACCGCGGCTAGCCCATGGTGAACCACGGCTCATTCTGGTGCCCCCGGCTCATTCTGGTACACCGCGGCTAGCCCATGGTGCACCACGACTCATTCTAGTGCACTGCGGCTAGCCCGTGGTGCCCCACGGCTCATTCTGGTGCACCGTCGCTAGCCTATGGTACACCACGGCTCAGTCTGGTGCACCGCGGCTAGCCCATGGTGCACCACGGCTCATTCTAGTGAACCACGGCTCATTCTGGTGCACAATGGCTAGCCCACGGAGCACCAAGGCTCATTTTGGTGCACCGCGGCTAGCCCATGGTGCACCCCGTCTCATTTTGGTGTACTTCGGCTCTTTCTGGTGCACCCGATGATAGACTACACTAAGAATTGACCAAAACAAATGCAGAAACACTATCTGTAACGCCCTCCCTTGTATGCATCCAAGAGAGTCGTTTGCTAAGCGGAATTAGAGTCTTTAACGACACATTAGCTACTAAAAATTTTATTCCAAAAGCAAAACCGTAATGTATTTAAAAATTCGTATAAATTCTGTTTGGACGAGTTAAAAAAATATTCCTTGTGATCTAGAAAGAGCACGTCGGGGGCTTCGCGTGCATATAAAATAATAGTAAATCGGAGTTCGTTTGCACCTTGAAACATAACCCGTAAGGTGCTCGTAAAACTGTTAAAATTCAGCACTTAATAAAACGTTCAAAAATCCTTTTCGCAAAACATTTTCTGATTTTTCCAAAACAGCCGCTGTTCATAAAAGACCAAAGCTAAATGGAAGATAATAATGTCTACAATCATCCAAGTGTCTCAAAATAATAAGCATTACAGTCATCCAACAATCAAACAGTAACAGCAAAAGTCCAAGCATCAGCAAGTAACAGCAAACATCACGCCTTCAAATGCTCTTACGTCCTCCTGCAATTTATGAAAATAGCAGCCCCAAAGGGGTGAGAATAATAATCCCAGTAAAGTGGCAATAAAACCAATAATATAACAGTATTAAACTAGGCACAAAATCATAAACAGTCACTTCAACATATCCTGTTCCTGGCCCTTTTCCTTTATATCATATATATATATATATATATATTGCGTATATAACGCCTTCCTTTTTGCGCTCTTAGCACCGTCGTGCGCGCAATACACAGTGGACATCCCATAATCGGCACCCTTCATTGGTGGATTCCAACTGTGGCCTATGCGGACTGATGCCAAGTGTCCCATACCTGGTACCGGAGGGATGCCTATATGATGCGTGCTCAAACACATGGTCCTGTACATAACTATTCTAAAATTGCAAGGCTATATGAATTTTGGTACATGCATGCCATGCCATGCTATCACACACAAAGCGTAAAAATAAATGCGGTATGATGTAAAATGCATGCTTATATACTTTTCATATACGTTATGCTGCCACACATAACAACTTTACCTCATAATCATGTTGCCGTCAAGGCATATTTATGGCATAATACTTACATCATAAGGAACATAATAATTTTACGGAGTATGGGGCATCATGTTACAACTTCATACGCTAGTCAATAGTCACATTAGGTAATATCGCCTAACACTTACCTTGCGCGCCTTAAATAATTACCAAATAGCAGCGAAATATGCTACGTTTCTCACTTCTTATGCGCACCTATAGCAATTACAATAAATCAATTTACAGCAATGTTTTACAGTAAAAACAGTGAGCAAACAACAACGTTTTACAGCAGAAACAGTGAGCAAAACAACAACATTTTTCTTAAAAACAGTGAGCTGAAACAGTGGCATTTTACAGCAGAACAGTAACATTTACAGCAGTAAAAATAGTGGCATTTTACAGCAGCAGTGAACAACATACGGTGATGTTTTTTAAACCAAAACAGTAACGTTTACAGCAGCAAAAACAGTGATCATTTTACACCGCAACAGTGGCATTTTTAGCATCAAAACAGTGACCATTTTATACAGAAACAGTGGCATTTTGAACATCAAAACAGTGACCATTTTATACACAGAAACAGTGGCATTTTGAACATCAAAACAGTGACCATTTTATACAGAAATAGTGCCATTTTGAACATCAAAACAGTGACAGAAACAGTGGCATTTGAGCATCAAAATAGTGGCAGAAACAGTGGCATTTGAGCATCAAAACAGTGACAGAAACAGTGACATTTGAGCATCAAAACAGTGGCATTTTTAATGGAAACATGAACTTCCTCACATACAAACGGTTCTGCATAAAGATCATAGATGCCTAGAGAAAGTTCTTTTATTAAATCTCATTAGACGTAAGGATAGCAAAAACTTTACATTCTGCCCATGAAGTCTAAGCTCATAGAATATGTCTTATTCATTCCTTCTATTTTTGATAGAATCTCTAATGGTTAAAGGATTAAATTTCTAAATACAACATGTCAAGAATCACATACTTTAACGTCCAAGGCTACCCACGAAACAAAAAGGCTAAACCACAACATATTCTAGTCCTTCTAAGCTTCTCTAAAATTGAACAGTTAAATACACTAGGAGGAGAAAGTTACTTATGGCACTTATATATTTTACTAATTACGTGGGATGTTACACTATCAAATGGGTTTGAGGAACTCAAAAATCGTGGGAGCACCACACACAAACTCTTGGCTGATCAAAATTCGATGCCTGGGTACGATTTTCCATTTTTTCGGATTTTCTCAAATTACGTCTCTTGAAAAATTAATATTAAATTTTAATTCCATGGAGAAAAATCATGAAACTTTGGGAACAGTAAGATATGGTTTTTCCAAGCATGCATGCAAAAAATCAAACCGAAATTCAATTTCTAGGTCCGAATTTGGACTTCTTCCTCCTCAGAAAAAAGGTATTTACTTGTGCAAAACTGGAAACTGCATGTAAGGCTATTATAGGGGGGAGCAGCTTCCTGCTTTCCCATGCCCGCGGTGGGCTGTGCACCTGGTGCCCGACTTGATGCCCCGGATGCTTGACATGGTGCCCCATGAGGCGCGCTGGTGCCTGACGTGGTGCCCCGACCGTCAGGCATGGTGCACCCTATGCTTGACGATGATTTAGCGTCGTTAATGCATGCGCGGCGGTGCGTTTTGGGGACTTACCCCGATCCCGGCTGTTATTGCCTTACGTGCATCGTTGATCTTGTGGAGGCACCCGGATGAATCACGACTGAACAAGTTGTGAAAGGAATTGACGGCGGCGAGGGCTGGTTCTTGATGGTATCGATCATGCCTAGCGAGATGGACATGGCGCTACCGGATGCTTCCATCGCGCGCATGCCGTAGGCAATGTGGGTTGTGGTACGTTTTGTGGTGTTGGGTCGCACTGAATGCGAGGGCGTGTGAGTGGTGGTGGTGCCTTCGATGATAGACTACACTAAAAATTGACCAAAACAAAAGCAGAAACACTATCAAATTAGTTGGAGGAACACAAAAATCGTGGGAGCACCACACACAAAGTCTTGGCAGTTGCATGCATACAAGGCAAGTTTCCTACAGGTTAGGGGGGAGCAGCCATATTCAGGTCAATGTAAAAATTCTCCATGAAATCCAATGAAACTTGGAGGGGATGTTGGATATATTTAAGTATGGACGCCTGCAAAAAAACAGCTCAAAATTCGATGTTGGGGTATGCTTTTCCATTTTTTCAGATTTTTTCAATTTTCGCTTGTTCAAGGATTGATAAAAAATATTTCGGGCAACGAAAAAGTGGTCTAAACGATGGAATTTGGCAAAAATAGGGTGGGGGTAACGATTCTCTGGATAGTTTTGATCGGATGGCCACCCTCTACAAATTGGGCCTTCTTCCTCCTTGCAAAAAAAGAGTCTACTTGTGCAAAATTGGCAAAATGCATATAAGCCTATTATATGGGGGGAGGAGGAATAGTCTCCAAAAATTCATTAAAACCAATCCTTCTATGAAATCCAATGAAACTTGGAGAGGATGTTGGATATATTTTAGCATGGATGTTTACAAAAAATCAGAACAAAATTCGATGTCTAGGTACGATTTTCCATTTTTTCGGATTTTCTCAAATTACGCCTCTTGAAAAATTAATATTAAATTAATCCCATGGAGAAAAATCATGGGACTTTGGGAAGAGTAAGATATGGTTTTTCCAAGCATGAATGCAAAAAATCAGACCGAAATTCAATTTCTAGATCCGAATTTGGACTTCTTCCTCCTCAGAAAAAAGGTATTTACTTGTGCAAAACTGGCAACTGCATATAAGGCTATTATAGGGGGAGCAGTTGCCAGCCATCCCATGCCCGCGGTCGGCTGTGCACCTGGTGCCCGACCAGATGCCCCGGATGCTTGACTTGGTGCCCCGACCTGCAGGCATGGTGCACCTTATGCTTGACTCGGTGCCTGACGAGGTGCATGGCATGGTGCACTGGGTGCCTGACGAGATGCGCCTGATGCTTGACCTGGTGCCGGAAGAGGTGCACCCGATGATAGACTACACTTAAAATTGACCAAAACAAATGCAGAAACACTATCAAATGAGTTGGCGGAACTCAAAAATCGTGGGAGCACCACAATCAAAGTCTTGGCAGATCAAAATTCGATGCCTCACTGGTGCACCCCGGCTCATTCTGGTGAACTGCGGCTCATTCTGGTGCACCGCCGCTTGCCCATGGTGCACCGTGCTAGGCCACGGTGCACTGCGGCTAGCCCATGGTGCACCATGGCTCATTCTGGTGCACCGCCGCTTGCCCATGGTGCACCGTGGCTAGCCCAGGGTGCACGATGGCTAGCCCATGGTGCACCACGGCTCATTCTCGTGAACCGCAGCTAGCCCATGGTGCACCACGGCTCATTCTGGTGCATCGCTGCTAGCCCATGGTGCACCAAGGCTCATTCTGGTGCACCGCGGCTAGTCCATGGTGCACCACTGCTCATTGCGGTGCACCACGGCTCATTGCGGTGCACCACGGCTCATTTCGGTGCACCGCGGCTAACCCATGGTACACCAGGGCTTATTTTGGTGTATGGCGGCTTATTCTGGTGCACTGCGACTAGCCCATGGTGCACCACAGCTCGTTCTGGTGCACCGCGGCTGATTCTGATGCACCGCGACTAGTCCATGGTGCACCACGGCTCATTCTGGTGCACCACGGCTCATTCTGGTGCACCGCGGCTAGTCCATGGTGCACCACGGCTCATTCTGGTGCACCGCGGCTAGCCCATGGTGCACCACGGCTGATTCTGGTGCACCACGGCTGATTCTGGTGCACCGCGGCTCATTCCGGTGCACCGCGGCTAGCCCATGGTGCACCGCGGCTCATTCCGGTGCACCGCGGCTAGCCCATGGTGCACCCCGGCTCATTCTGGTGCACCTCGGCTAGCCCATGGTGCAGCACAGCTCATTCTTTTGCACCGCGGCTATCTCATGGTGCACCACGGCTCATTCTGGTGCACCGCGGCTAGCCAATGGTCCACCACGCCTCATTTTGGTGCACCGCAGCTAGCCCATGGTGCACCACGGCTCATTCTGGTGCACTGCGGCTCATTCTGGTGCACCGCTGCTTGCCCATGGTGCACCACGACTCATTCTGGTGCACCGCGGCTAGCCCATGGTGAACCACGGCTCATTCTGGTGCCCCCCAGCTCGTTCTGGTACACCGCGGCTAGCCCATAGTGCACCACGACTCATTCTAGTGCACTGCGGCTAGCCCATGGTGCACCACGGCTCATTCTGGTGCACCGTCGCTAGCCTATGGTACACCACGGCTCAGTCTGGTGCACCGCGGCTAGCCCATGGTGCACCACGGCTCATTCTGGTGAACCACGGCTCATTCTGGTGCACCGCTGCTAGCCCATGGTGCACCACGACTCATTCTGGTGCACCGCGGCTCATTCTGGTGCACCATTGCTCATTCTGGTGCACCCTGGCTCATTCTAGTGCACCACGGCTCATTCTGGTGCACCCCAGCACATTCTGGTGCAACGCGGCTAGCCCATGGTGCACCACGGCTCATTCAGGTACACCATAGCTCATTCTCGTGCACCGCGGCTAGACCGCGATGCACCCCGTCTCATTCTGGTGCACCGTGGCTATCCAATAGTGCACAACGGCTCATTCTGGTGCACCATAGCTCATTCTGGTGTACCATGGCTCATTCTGGTGCACCGTGGCTAGCCCAGGGTGCACTATGGCTAGCCCATGGTACACCACGGCTCATTCACGTGAACCGCAGCTAGCCCATGGTGCACCGGCTCATTCTGGTGCATCGCTGCTAGCCCATGGTGCACCACGGCTCATTCTGGTGCACCGCGGCTAGCCCATGGTGCACCACGGCTCATTCCGGTGCACCGCGGCTAGCCCATGGTGCACCACGGCTCATTTCGGTGCACCGTGGATTTATTGTAATTGCTTTATTGTAAAACGTTGCTGTAAAATGATTTATTGTCAAAAATCTTCGACGTAATCCATTTTCCGTCAAAAATCTTCGACGGAATCCATTTTCCGTCGAAAAACTTCACAAAATCAATTTCTTTTGCATTTATTTTATTAATCCGTTTTCGATGAAATTCTTTTTCCGTCGAAAAACTTCACAAAATATTCTCATTTGCATTTATTTTAGTCATCCGTTTTCGACGGAATACATTTTTCGTCAAAAAACTTCGACGGAATCCATTTTCCGTCGAAAAACTTCACAAAATCAATTTCTTTTGCATTTATTTTATTCTTCCGTTTTTGACGGAATACATTTTGCGTCAAAAATCTTCGACGGAACCCATTTTTCGTCGAAAAACTTCATAAAATCAATTTCTTTTGCATTTATTTTATTCATCCATTTTTTACGGAATTCATTTTTCGTCAAAAATCTTCGACAGAATCCATTTTCCGTCGAAAAACTTCACAAAATCAATTTCTTTTGCATTTATTTTATTCATCCGTTATCGACGGAATTCATTTTCCATCAAAAATCTTCGACGGAATCAATTTTCCATCAAAAATCTTCTACGAAATCCATTTTCCATCAAAAAACTCCAAAAAATCAATTTCTTTTGCATTTATTTTATTAATCCGTTTTCGACGCAATTCTTTTTCCGTCGAAAAACTTCACAAAACTTCTTTTGCATTTATTTTATTCATCCGTTTTCGACGGAATACATTTTCCGTCAAAAATCTTCGACGGAATCCATTTTCCGTCGAAAAACTTCACAAAATCAATTTCTTTTGCATTTATTTTGTTCATCCATTTTCGATGGAATTCATTTTTCGTCAAAAATCTTCGACGGAATCCATTTTCCGTCAAAAATCTTCACAAAATCAATTTCTTTTACATTTATTTTATTCATCCGTTTTCGAAGGAATCCATTTTTCGTCGAAAAACTTCATAAAATCAATTTCTTTTGCATTTATTTTATTCATCCGTTTTCGACGGAATACATTTTCCGTCAAAAATCTTCGACGGAATCCATTTTCCGTCGAAAAACTTCACAAAATCAATTTCTTTTGCATTTATTTTATTCATCCATTTTCGATGGAATTCATTTTTCGTCAAAAATCTTCACAAAATCAATTTCTTTTGCATTTTCCAATTTGTTTTCCGTCGAAAAACTTCACAAAATCAATTTCTTTTGCATTTATTTTATTCATCCGTTTTCAAAAATCTTCGACGGAATCCATTTTTCATCGAAAAACTTCATAAAATCAATTTCTTTTGCATTTATTTTATTCATCCATTTTCGACGAAATTCATTATCCGTCAAAAATCTTCGACGGAATCCATTTTCTGTCAAAAATCTTCGACGGAATCCATTTTCCGTCGAAAAACTTCACAAAATCAATTTCTTTTGCATTTATTTTATTAATCCGTTTTCGATGGAATTCATTTTTCGTCAAAAATCTTCGACGGAATCCATTTTCCGTCAAAAATCTTCACAAAATCAATTTCTTTTACATTTATTTTATTCATCCGTTTTCGAAGGAATCCATTTTTCGTCGAAAAACTTCATAAAATCAATTTCTTTTGCATTTATTTTATTCAACCGTTTTGGACGGAATACATTTTCAGTCAAAATTCTTCGACGAAATCCATTTTCCGTCGAAAAGCTTCACAAAATCAATTTCTTTTGCATTTATTTTATTCATCCATTTTCGATGGAATTCATTTTCCGTCAAAAATCTTCACAAAATCAATTTCTTTTGCATTTATTTTATTCATCCGTTTTCGACGCAATTTGTTTTCCGTCGAAAAACTTCACAAAATCAATTTCTTTTGCATTTATTTTATTCATCCGTTTTTGAAGGAATACATTTTTCGTCAAAAATGTTCGACGGAATCCATTTTTCATCGAAAAACTTCATAAAATCAATTTCTTTTGCATTTATTTTATTCATCCATTTTCGACGGAATTCATTATCCGTTTTCGACGGAATCCATTTTCCGTCAAAAATCTTCGACGGAATCCATTTTCCGTCGAAAAACTTCACAAAATCAATTTCTTTTGCATTTATTTTATTAATCCGTTTTCGATGAAATTCTTTTTCCGTCGAAAAACTTTACAAAATATTCTCATTTGCATTTATTTTAGTCATCCGTTTTCGACGGAATACATTTTTCGTCATAAAACTTCGACGGAATACATTTTGCGTCAAAAATCTTCGATGGAACCCATTTTTCGTCGAAAAACTTCATAAAATCAATTTCTTTTGCATTTATTTTATTCGTCCATTTTTTACGGAATTCATATTTCGTCAAAAATCGACAGAATCCATTTTCCGTCGAAAAACTTCACAAAATCAATTTCTTTTGCATTTTCCATCAAAAATCTTCGACGGAATCCATTTTCCATCAAAAATCTTCTACGAAATCCATTTTCCATCAAAAAACTCCAAAAAATCAATTTCTTTTGCATTTATTTTATTAATCCGTTTTCGACGCAATTCTTTTTCCGTCGAAAAACTTCACAAAACTTCTTTTGCATTTATTTTATTCATCCGTTTTCGACGGAATACATTTTCCGTCAAAAATCTTCGACGGAATCCATTTTCCGTCGAAAAACTTCACAAAATCAATTTCTTTTGCATTTATTTTGTTCATCCATTTTCGATGGAATTCATTTTTCGTCAAAAATCTTCGACGGAATCCATTTTCCGTCAAAAATCTTCACAAAATCAATTTCTTTTACATTTATTTTATTCATCCGTTTTCGAAGGAATCCATTTTTCGTCGAAAAACTTCATAAAATCAATTTCTTTTGCATTTATTTTATTCATCCGTTTTCGACGGAATACATTTTCCGTCAAAAATCTTCGACGGAATCCATTTTCCGTCGAAAAACTTCACAAAATCAATTTTTTTGCATTTATTTTATTCATCCATTTTCGATGGAATTCATTTTTCGTCAAAAATCGTCGACGGAATCCATATTCCGTCAAAAATCTTCACAAAATCAATTTCTTTTACATTTATTTTATTCATCCGTTTTCGAAGGAATCCATTTTTCGTCGAAAAACTTCATAAAATCAATTTCTTTTGCATTTATTTTATTCAACCGTTTTTGACGGAATACATTTTCAGTCAAAATTCTTCGACGAAATCCATTTTCCGTCGAAAAGCTTCACAAAATCAATTTCTTTTGCATTTATTTTATTCATCCATTTTCGATGGAATTCATTTTCCGTCAAAAATCTTCACAAAATCAATTTCTTTTGCATTTATTTTATTCATCCATTTTCGACGCAATTTGTTTTCTGTCGAAAAACTTCACAAAATCAATTTCTTTTGCATTTATTTTATTCATCCGTTTTTGAAGGAATACATTTTTCGTCAAAAATGTTCGACGGAATCCATTTTTCATCGAAAAACATCATAAAATCAATTTATTTTGCATTTATTTTATTCATCCATTTTCGACGGAATTCATTATCCGTCAAAAATCTTCGACGGAATCCATTTTGCGTCAAAAATCTTCGACGGAAACCATTATCCGTCGAAAAACTTCACAAAATCAATTTCTTTTGCATTTATTTTATTAATCCGTTTTCGACGGAATTCATTTTTCGTCAAAAATCTTCGACGGAATCCATTTTCCGTCAAAAATCTTCACAAAATCAATTTCTTTTACATTTATTTTATTCATCCGTTTTCGAAGGAATCCATTTTTCGTCGAAAAACTTCATAAAATCAATTTCTTTTGCATTTATTTTATTCAACCGTTTTGGACGGAATACATTTTCAGTCAAAATTCTTCGACGAAATCCATTTTCCGTCGAAAAGCTTCACAAAATCAATTTCTTTTGCATTTATTTTATTCATCCATTTTCGATGGAATTCATTTTCCGTCAAAAATCTTCACAAAATCAATTTCTTTTGCATTTATTTTATTCATCCGTTTTTCAAGGAATACAAATACATTTTTCGTCATAAAACTTCGA
>JAVKPL010007066.1:0-28406 GCA_032173675.1 Gastrolobium villosum
CATCCAATCTTATCACTATTGATTTTCGTCAATCTAACGGTTGTAATTTATTGAAAATTATTGGGTTATACTTTTAATTAATTATTAATTCTTAATAAATTACAACCGTTAGATTGACCAAAATCAACGCTAATAAAACTGGTTATAAAAGTGGTGAACTTTTTTAGTAGTAAGAAAATCTTTCGCCTCGAAATAATGTAGAAAGACACATCAAGCATTCAAGTCACTTATAAAAAAAAATACACGATTTGTGCATAAGCGAATGCACAGTTAGACATAAGATTATATTATTTTGATAAAATACTTGAATTTTCCATTAATTCAGTAAATTTTTTCTGATTTTGGGTCAAAACACCAACTCGACACTTTGGTAATAATATGTGTAACAGCCCGTTACGTACCGGTATTGTTAACATTGATTATGATATTAAGCGCAGTTAAATCACAGTAATTGGGTTAATTAAATTACGACAACTTTTTTCTTTTATCATATTCCTTTTTATAACAATAACCTTTTCCGTAATCAATTAAAACAACACTATAATTATAAATGCAATTCGCGGAATCATTCAGTTTACTAACATCACTAATCTTTCTTTTTATTCAACTCATTTAAACTCATCATCTTACTCTCACATCTTACCATGTTATAGCCCTTTATATTAGCTACGCGTGGTTTCAAACCGCGCACCATTTGGAGTTCTACACACCAAGTTAAGCCCCTTTCTTTTAGTCTAGTAAAACCTGAATTTTCGAAATTTACACTGTGGTAATTGATTACCAGTGGGTGGTAATCGATTACCACCAGTCAAAAATGAGGCAGTAGCCAATTTTTCATCCCCTGTTCTCTGGTAATCGATTACCAAGCTTGGTTAATCGATTACTCCACTTGGTAATCGATTACCAAGCCTCTGGTAATCGATTACCAGGCAGACAGTAGCATTTATTTCGCCCCCTGTTGCATGGTAATCGATTACCATGCTTGGGTAATCGATTACTATGCAGTAAAAATGACAGATTACAGCATTTTCAGTCCAAAAGGAGTTGTGTAACCCATCCCTAACACCTTAATACTCCACACAACACTTACACATACCCTAATGTAGGCTCTAGGCCCTTCCATCATGCATTTTCATTCAATCATGCATCATTTACAAAGTCTTTAAGATCATGGCCATTTTACAACAAGAATGGACCAATTTACAACATAGGATGCCAAGGCTTCAAATACAAGAAATGTGGCAATGGACAAGTCCCATGCTCACTCAAAATACACAATTTATCCATGGCATGAATAAAAGCAATAAACAAGACTTAGAAGGTAATCATGAACACTACAAAAGCATGGAAATCACATCATGCAATATGTTCATGACCTAAGTCTCAAAATACTAAATGGCATGCTATGTGCACTCCATGTCTCCTCCAAAATGTCATGCAAGCTCACGGCACCACATGCAATCCGTTGTCCACTAAGCGGGCTTCTTGCCCGAAGCTCCTCCCGGCTCATAATGCCCTGAAATGTGGTCCCCCAA
Source organism: Gastrolobium villosum (assembly GCA_032173675.1). Taxonomy (NCBI): domain Eukaryota; kingdom Viridiplantae; phylum Streptophyta; class Magnoliopsida; order Fabales; family Fabaceae; genus Gastrolobium; species Gastrolobium villosum. The sequence goes on from JAVKPL010007066.1 coordinate 1,536, forward strand.
ACACGGGGTGAGATATACAAATATATCTCAGTAAACCAATGGAGCTAGAGGCTTTCTCCACTTCATGGCTCACTCAATGTGCAAATATAACATCATATAATATGCATGACATACAATATCACCAACAACTGGAGACAAACCGAGAACATCCACAATTGGATTTTACGTTCAAGGACTCCATCATATAACTCCCGAGACATTCCTGGCGCCTCTCCCATGGTTGAGAAGACTCCATGGCAAAACCCAACTGGAACTCCTCATGAGCCCTATCCAGCGGAAGTCCCACGTTTGGATCATCCTGGTGTCGCTCCCAGAGTCGACCCCACGGCAAAACCCAACTGGCATTCCCAATGGAATTATCAAGCGGATGTCCAAACTAACACACGTCAACTGGCCAGTGACCAAACAATTTTCACACAATTCAAGCAATATGGCATACAAGCACATAATCACACAACGCCATAAACACAAAATCCAACCACAACCTTCCACTAGGTGTGGTGGAGCACACAAGGGACTAAACCCCAGTTCCAAAGGTTACCTCAACACTAACAAATCCGTTCCACACGTATGCTCCAAATCAATCTTTCACAATCACGTCAGTGTGAGGCACCCTACAACGATCAACAATTCCAAATTACACCAAACCTCAAATTTCATGAAATTTCCACAAATTTTCCAAAGTTAAAAATCTAACTTTTTGACCAAAATTTATCATAGCATTTCTAGCTCACAAGCATCATTCTAAGGCATTTTCATCTAATAGCATTTTTCCATTTGGGCTCTCTATCATCACACATCTAAGATTAAAGACTTAGTGCATAAATTTCTAGATCTACAAAATCAACCATAAACATACCACAAATATACTCACAATCTATGGTAGACACACCACCAAGGCTTCACTAATCCAAAGGAAGATCAAAAGCTCCAAAAACACCCAAAAAACTCAATGGTCGGATCTGAGTTTGTCCAAAAACGCAGCAAGGAGACGATTTCGAAGCTTGGGAGTATCACCAATGGCTTTAGAAGGTTGTTTACAATAGATTTCAACACCAAAACCAAGTGATTTGGTGGAGAAATAAAGAAATGGCAAAAGAGAGATGAAATGGGTTCTTGTTCTTCAAATGGAGGAGACGCACGGGAGAAAGAAGAAAAGAAGAAGGAAAGGCGTGGGGAAAGGTGTTGGGGCCAAGTGGGTTTTGGTCCCGCGGGTCCCACACGCGATCTAACTTTAATCCCGATAAAATTTCTGATCATACATTCTTAATCTACATATTTTTCTAGTCCATGACATATTTTTATTTCCTAAAAATATTGATAAAAATTTCACACTTATCGGTACACTCATACCGCAGTATTTTACACTTAAAAAGTCACTATTCATCAATTTTTCCCAAATTTGCCTATTCACTCAATTTTCCGCCCTGATTCCATTTCCAGCATTATTTTTGTCATATGAAATCTCTAACTCAATTTTTTTATGCCTCAGAACACATGGCTGGTCAATTACCATTTTGCCCTTTTTGCCCATTTTGGCCATAATTCTTGGATTTTCACTAATCCATCAATTTTCATTTCACATTATACTATAAAATACACATTTAAGTTTATGAGGTGTTATATTCACCCCTCCTTTTAGAAATTTTGTCCGCAAAATTAAATCATACCTGCTCGCTAACTCAGGATACAGCCGGAGAATCTCGTCCTCCCGCTCCCAAGTAGCCTCCTCAGGTGTGCGGCCTTCCCACTGAATCTTCAGCATGGGAATAATTTTACTTCTCAATCTCTTTTCACTGCGGTCCAATATTGCAATAGGACCAACGGGAGTCTTCAAGTTCTCCCTGATTTCAATATTATCCGGTATCACCACATGTGATTCATCCGGAACATAACGTCGCAACTGCGACACATGAAAAACATCATGCAAATTGGATAATTGCGGGGGGTAAGGCAAGCTGATAGGCCACCAATCCTACTCTTTTCATAATTTGATACGGTCCAATGAACCGTGGACTCAGCTTCCTCACACGCAGCGCACGGCCAACACCCGTGACCGGAGACAATCGTACAAAAACATGGTCACCTTCCTCAAATTCCAGTGGTCTATGCTTATTGTCATAGTAGCTTTTCTGCCGATTCTGTGCTTGTTTCAATTTTTCTCTAATCATTTCAATTTGCACTGTTGTTTCCTGCACAAAATCCGGACCAAATCTTTCTTTATCACCTACCTCAGTCCAACAAGTGGGCGTACGACACCTCCTCCCATACAATACCTCATACGGTGCCATACCCAGACTAGAGTGAGAACTGTTATTATAAGAAAACTCCACCAATGGCAAGTACTTATCCCAGGCAGTACCCTGTTCCAATGTGCAAGCTCTCAGCATATCCTCAAGTGTCTGTATGGTCCGCTCAGTCTGACCATCAGTTTGCGGGTGATACGCAGTGCTCAGTCGAAGCTGAGTGCCAAAAGCTTGCTGCAAAGCTCCCCAAAAGCGTGAAGTAAACTTCGGGTCCCGATCACTGAAAATGCTAATCGGTATCCCATGGAGTCTAACAATCTCCTTTACATACAACGTAGCCAACTTCTCTGTGGTAAAATCCACTCGTACTGGTAGAAAATGTGCAGACTTCGTAAGTCGGTCCACAATAACCCAAATCGAGTCGTAACCAGCCTGAGTTCGCGGCAATCCAACAACAAAATCCATCGAAATACTCTCCCATTTCCATTCTGGTATATCCAGCGGCTGAAGTAATCCAGCAGGTTTCTGATGCTCTATCTTTACTTTCTGACAAACCAAGCACTTAGACACGTACTCGGCAACATCCCTTTTCATCCCAGGCCACCAGAACTTAACTTTCAAATCTTGGTACATTTTTGTGGCACCTGGGTGGATAGCATATTGACCCTTATGGGCCTCAGTCATAACTTCCTCTGCAAGTTCCTTGGGCACAACAATCCTGCCCTGATATAATAATAGTCCCTGTTCATTAACAGATATGCCACTCTGGCCTTTCAAATATTTAATACTTTCATTCCGAATTTGAGTCTCTTTAATCTTCTCGTGCAGCTCGTTCTCAATTCGAGTCAACTCCATATCGCACATTCTCCCTGCAAAGAAATCTGTTATTTTCATGTCACGAAATTGTTCAATTATTTCATTGTCCCACTGATATGCCTTCATCATATAGATATTTCAGAGTAAAAAAAATAAGGATTTGACAGTAATTCTGTAATAAAGGTTATTATTTTTAATGAATTATTAACAATCCATGTTCAGACACACTTTCACTGATTTTTCTATATTTTTATAGGTTAAGAGGTGAAGAAATTCAAAATTTGAAAAACAAAGAAGGGAAGACCGCGCGAGAGATCGAACAATGCGCCAGAGGATCGCACCACTATTGAATTCAGAATTTGAATTCAAAATCTGAATTCAAATCTGATTTAATTTAATATTTCCGTTATACGTTTTTGTAATAAAGTGTAATTTAATTCTTCCGTTTCTGTAATAAGTGTAATTTAATTTTAACGTTATGTTTTCATTAGAAGGATATTTTCGTAATTTGTGCGGAAACCCTAATTGGCTGCTATTTAAAGGGGTCCCCTCCACACATTCAGAGGAGGCTACACCATTCCACACAATTCAAAAGGAGGTTGACGGCTGCGCTCAGGAGGATTCTTCCACGGATCTTCTTCTTCATCTCCTTCTCTTCTAGTTTATGTTTTCATTTGAATATTGGATTCTAGCCATGATAATGGTTGGCTAGAACCTCTTTGCTGTAGTTAGGGTCACGAACCCTTGTGAACCCCTGATACAATGGATTGAGTTTTTATGAATATATTTATCTTTTGAATTTCGTTCTATTCTGATCGTATTGTTATTGTTATTATTAGATCCGATCAATCTAGTAAGTAATAATAAATCTGAGGATTAGGGCCAACAAGAGGGATCTGAGGTCTTTAATCCGGAAAGGGGATAGAACGACGGTATGAACATGATCTAGACATAGACATGATTCATATTGTAGATGTTTCAATTATCGATCTTTATGCTTGATCTCATATAGGGCACCTCAAGGAATTAGGGTTCTATATGAGATTAAAGGGTTAATTCCTCAAGGGATTGAGAATTAACTATTGATACCTTTATCTGATAATTATCTAAGTTCACGATTTATATATTAATATTTAATTTAATCCATAGTAAAAGGTGGGGATCATTGGTGAGTGTTCTCTAACTGCAGCGCTTTTCTCACATATTTAAACCCTTAATTTATTTCTTTTTCAAAAAGAACCAAAAACAAGTCTTTTAATTTTACAAATCAAATTCCCACACAATCCTGACATTCGTGTCAAAAACATCTTTGCAGATTTAATCTTAAAAGAAAGAGTTTTAATTGATTTAGACACACTCTCTGTGGATACGAACTTTGACTTATCATTGTATTACTTGCGCGATTCGGTACACTTGCCGAACCACGTCAAGTTTTTGGCGCCGTTGCCGGGGAGTGTTTTTCTTAAATCAATTAATCTTGATTTTAAAGATTAAATTGTTTTTATTTTATTTAATTTTATTTTTGTTTTGAATCTGTGCTATTAATCTTTTCTCTGAAGTTGTATGCAAAGCAGTGCTTTTCTAAGGAGAAGCGAACGAATTGCTCAAAGAGAGAAGGAGAGAAAAAGGGCACAGACAACTCCCATTCCAGTGGCTGAAACCCTAGAGATGGCTGCCCCTAATCAGAATGCTGATCCTAGGATGAACACCATCCTCACACCTATCTTTAACAGGCCCAATGCTGGAATTGTTCCACCAGAACTTGGGAACAATCAATGGGAGCTCAAGGCCAACATCATTCAGTTGGCCGAGAGAGAAAAGTATGGAGGAGAGGACAATGAAGATCCTCACAGATTCGTTGACAGATTTTTACGAATCTGTGACTCTACAAAACCTCCACATGTTTCTGATGATGCAATACGATTGAGACTTTTTCCTTTTTCTGTTAAGGGAAAAGCTCTTGATTGGGTGGAAAGACAACCTGCTGATAGCATCATTTCTTGGGAAAACTTGTCTGAAAAATTCTTTGCAGAGTTCTTCCCCATGGAGAAATACAACAACATGGTGAATGATATCACCTCCTTCAAACAACAAATGGGAGAGACCATCTGCGCTTCTTGGAATAGATTCAAGGCCCTCATGAGAAAGGTTCCTCATTATAACCTATCTCAAGGGGACCAAGTGAGAATCTTTTTCAATGGTTGTCTACCGGAGATGAAACTGGTTATTAATACTGCAGCAGGCGGTTCTTTGTGTGATAAGCTAGCTTCAGAGTCATATCATCTGATTGACAAGTTAGCTAAAAATGAGAATGAAACATCTACAAGGACAGGAAAAAGGGAAGTAGTGCCACTCAATGATAATAATGCAATGCTGGCAGAGCAAAAGTTGTTATCACAACAGATGTCTAATCTGAATGCAAAGTTTGAGAGGATGCAGCTTTCTAAAGTTCAAGCAAGTGCAGTTGTTCTTGACTGTGAATATTGTCATGAAGATCATGACACCAATGCTTGTTCTACATTGATGTCTTCAGATTCTGCTCAACAGTTGCAGGTAAATGGCATTTGGTATGATCAGCGCCCTAATCAGCAAAATTTCTCAAGGAATCAGAATAATTCTGCTGGCGGTAATAGTTACCAAAGGAAGAGTTATCAAGGTACTGGTTTAGATATGACATCTGACAACTATCTAAAGCCACCACCTATTCCAAAAAGAGAGCCTTCCGACTTGGAGCGTTTAGTAGGAACATTAGCACAAAGTACTAACGCTTTCATGGAAGAGAGTAAGGCTAATCAAAAAAGTACCAATGCTTTCATTGAGGAAAGAAGAGCTGAGTCCAGGAACACTAAAGCTTTAATCAAGAACCTGGAATATCAGGTTGGTCAACTTGCCCAACAGTTATCTGATAGAGCTCCAGGTACCTTTCCTGGTAACACTACTACCAATCCCAAGGAAAATTGTATGGCAGTTATAACTAGAAGTGGGAAAGTGGTATCATCCCCACCAAAACCTATTGAAGAGGAAAAGAAGATTGAACAAGAGGAGAAATCTGAAAAAGAAAAGGAAAAGTCTCCTGAAATATTGAAACCAACTGATGATGAGAAGGAGCCAGCTACTCTTCCAAAAGAAAATTTTGAACTTAGTGAAGAGTATCTTATGAAAATGGCACCTTATCCTGGAAGGTTGAAGCCAGAATTAAAAGCAAAAAGTTATGACAGATTTCTTGATCTTTTCAAGAAATTGCATGTGAACATCCCGTTTGCTGAAGCATTGGCTAATATGCCAAACTATGCAAAATTCATGAAGGATCTCCTTTCCAGGAAGCATAAGCTACAAGAGTGTCAAACAGTTGCACTTACTGAGGAGTGTAGTGCTATTATTACCAAGAAGGTCCCGCCTAAGCGTAATGATCCAGGGAGCTTCAATATCCCTATTGAAATTGGGAACACAAAAATCAGTCGGGCATTGTGTGATCTTGGGGCTAGCATTAATCTGATGCCCCTTTCTGTTTACAATTCCTTGGGGATTACCGAGTTGAAGCCTACTGAAGCATCTTTACAACTTGCTGATAGATCCTTAAGGAAGCCAAGTGGTATAGTCGAAGATGTCCTTGTAAAAATTGACAAGTTCATCTTTCCGGCTGATTTTATTGTGCTTGATATGGAGGTAGAAAATGAAATGCCTCTCATATTGGGTAGACCTTTCCTAGCCACAACCCGTGCAATGATTGATGTTGAAAACGGGAAGCTTGAACTAAGGATGAATGATGAGACCGTTACCATTAATGTCTTTGATTCTTTAAAACAGTCTTCTCACAAAGATGATTGTTTTAGTCTGGAAATCTTAAAAGAAAAGCAAAGTGTAGCGGTTGAAGTTTCTAGAAAAGCAGATGATGAAAATGGTGCCACGAAGGTGGAGTTGAAGGAGTCTCCTAAAACTTTAAGAGATATCTTCTTGTGTAACAAGGTAGTGACTGAAGCACTGAAGGAAGAAAAGACTGAATTGAAAGACAAAGATCCCTCTGCTCATAACAATAAAATTCTAAATGAGGATGATGGCAAACATGAGAAGAAACCCCAAGGGAGGAGTCATCCTACAATGAAGAAGGTAGTGAGAAAGGAGGTGATCAAACTCTTTAATAAGAATTGGAAGAGACACCAGAAGCTAAAGTGTGACAAGAGACATAGATATTCTATCTCTCAGAAGAATCAAAACTTCAAAGAGTTTCTAACATGGCTCCATGGTTTGGGCCAAATCTGGGAATGGTGGCTCCAAACACCAAGGCCGCCAATACCACCAGATCCTCCATTTGTTGAGTCATCCCACGCTGCTAAGTGGGATGACATGGAGGTTTGACTTTATCTCCTTGCTGACGGAGATTTTTGTACATTAGTTTATTTTTCTGTTTTGTATTTTAGTTAGTATATTTTTCTCTGATGTTTTAATGTGCGCATTATAGTCTCTTCTATATGCCACTGTTTGTTCCATTGTGCAGGTTTTCCTTCTTGTGGTTTAATTATTGCTGAGGACAGCAATGCTCTAAATCTGGGAATGGTGGGCTTGTGCCTTAGAACTGCAATTCTTCTATCAGGGGAGATATCCTAACTCTTTTCATTTTCTTAGTATTTTTATAGTTATTTTGTGTGCTATATCATTCAAAAAAAAAAAAAAAAAAAATTGGAAAAGAGAAAAATCCAGTGAGTCTACGCTTGAAGCGTAGAACTCTACGCTTCAAGCGTAGAGCAGATCAAAAGGAACAGTGGGTCTACGCTCCAAGCGTAGAACCCTACGCTTCGAGCGTAGAAAAGGTGAGTAAACAGAGGCTGAGCGCTCCAAGCGTAGGAACCTACGCTATCAGCGTAGGAAATTTAAGAGGTCAGTAGTCCTACGCTTCAAGCGTAGAACCCTACGCTTGAAGCGTGGGATTGGAATTCGGAAGGTCAGAGGCAGAGGGTCTACGCTTCAAGCGTAGAACAGGGAAAAAAATTTCTGAATCAAGGGAGATTTCTAAACCTATCTGTCTTAATTTCTTTTGTTATTTCTGTTTTGATATTCTCTGAGCAACATACCTGGATTTGTGTTATCTATGTTAGCTACTCACGCAATAAGATGATTAAATCTTAGAGAGCATATAAGATACTGTGTGAGAAGTCATAATGAATAAATGTATGAGTAATGCATTGAAGAATAAGACTTATTATTGCTCGTTTGATTGAATTCTTTGTTGAGAGTTACAGTTGATAGGTGATGATAAAGGGAAATTAGATTCTAGTTTGATTGCACAGCCGTGAGGTTTGAGCCTATACAGTAAATTTTCTTTGTAGAGAGACCTCACTGTGATAATACTCTAGAACTTGATCTGTTTCTCTGTAATGCATGCATGATCTGAAATGATAAAGGCAATTCTTTCTTGTTAACTACTTGGCCAAATAACTGTCCGAAAAAAAAAAAAAATCCCATTTGCTAGCCCCTTTGAGCCTTAGCGTATTGTTTTCAACCATAAGACACTTGACTTCTTTTTGACATACTTTGAATGAGATTGAAGCACTGATTATAGAAAATTCAAGGAAAAAGTTCACAGAAGTTAAAGTGATGGCAAAAACAAAAGCTGAGACCATAGAGAAAAAGAACAAAATGAAAAGTTGCATAGCAACGGAAAAAGCATGAAAAGGTCAAGAAAAGAAGACAACAAAGAGAAGGGGGAGTATGAATAGAAAGGAAAAGAGTAATTGTGTTTGAGCGTGAACAACTAGTTGTGTTTCAATCTCATATACAGTAAAAATTAGTCACTTTCCCAAATATTCATACCTTAGCCTAAGCCAAGTTACAACCTTGCAAAGACCTTTAGATCTAATTATGCATGTGTTACATATTCCTCATTCTTGGGAACTTGAGAATAGGATCAAGCCTATGGTAGTCTTATTGCACTGATGGATTGAGAGTTTAAACCCAATATACAAGAGTGAAAAGTGCAGTGATTATCTTCGTAAGGAGTGATCAAGCTAGATTCTAATTCCTTATGCAGAAATTGATTACTGAAATTCTCAACTTTGAATTCATTCATGCATAGCATTATGACTTTGAATCTCATCAATGTAGGAAAATGCATTAGTGACATACATTCTTCTCACAGGTCTTATCATTGCTGCCTAATGTTTGATCTTATTTATTGCTGGGGACAGCAATATCTAAATCTGGGAATTGTTTGATATGCCTTCATCATATAGATATTTCAGAGTAAAAAAAATAAGGATTTGACAGTAATTCTGTAATAAAGGTTATTATTTTTAATGAATTATTAACAATCCATGTTCAGACACACTTTCACTGATTTTTCTATATTTTTATAGGTTAAGAGGTGAAGAAATTCAAAATTTGAAAAACAAAGAAGGGAAGACCGCGCGAGAGATCGAACAATGCGCCAGAGGATCGCACCACTATTGAATTCAGAATTTGAATTCAAAATCTGAATTCAAATCTGATTTAATTTAATATTTCCGTTATACGTTTTTGTAATAAAGTGTAATTTAATTCTTCCGTTTCTGTAATAAGTGTAATTTAATTTTAACGTTATGTTTTCATTAGAAGGATATTTTCGTAATTTGTGCGGAAACCCTAATTGGCTGCTATTTAAAGGGGTCCCCTCCACACATTCAGAGGAGGCTACACCATTCCACACAATTCAAAAGGAGGTTGACGGCTGCGCTCAGGAGGATTCTTCCACGGATCTTCTTCTTCATCTCCTTCTCTTCTAGTTTATGTTTTCATTTGAATATTGGATTCTAGCCATGATAATGGTTGGCTAGAACCTCTTTGCTGTAGTTAGGGTCACGAACCCTTGTGAACCCCTGATACAATGGATTGAGTTTTTATGAATATATTTATCTTTTGAATTTCGTTCTATTCTGATCGTATTGTTATTGTTATTATTAGATCCGATCAATCTAGTAAGTAATAATAAATCTGAGGATTAGGGCCAACAAGAGGGATCTGAGGTCTTTAATCCGGAAAGGGGATAGAACGACGGTATGAACATGATCTAGACATAGACATGATTCATATTGTAGATGTTTCAATTATCGATCTTTATGCTTGATCTCATATAGGGCACCTCAAGGAATTAGGGTTCTATATGAGATTAAAGGGTTAATTCCTCAAGGGATTGAGAATTAACTATTGATACCTTTATCTGATAATTATCTAAGTTCACGATTTATATATTAATATTTAATTTAATCCATAGTAAAAGGTGGGGATCATTGGTGAGTGTTCTCTAACTGCAGCGCTTTTCTCACATATTTAAACCCTTAATTTATTTCTTTTTCAAAAAGAACCAAAAACAAGTCTTTTAATTTTACAAATCAAATTCCCACACAATCCTGACATTCGTGTCAAAAACATCTTTGCAGATTTAATCTTAAAAGGAAGAGTTTTAATTGATTTAGACACACTCTCTGTGGATACGAACTTTGACTTATCATTGTATTACTTGCGCGATTCGGTACACTTGCCGAACCACGTCACCCACATCATCATATGAGATAAATTGACAGACTTTCTACTCAATGCATCTGCCACAACATTAGCCTTTCCCGGGTGGTATTTCAGCTCAAAGTCATAATCTTTCAAGAATTCAACCCATCTACGCTGCCTCATATTCAACTCCTTCTGATCAAACAAATATTTTAAGCTTTTGTGATCACTGAACACAGCAAATTTCATCCCATACAGAAAGTGCCTCCAGATTTTTAAGGCAAACACAATAGCAGCCAGCTCTAAGTCGTGCGTCGGATAATTCTCCTCATGCGGCCTTAACTGCCTAGACGCATAAGCAATCACTTTTCCTTCCTGCATCAGTACGCTCCCTAAACCTTTCTTAGAAGCATCACAATATAAAACAAACTCACCCTCCGGATCAGGCAAGGTTAAAACCGGAGCAGTGGTCAACTTCTCTTTGAGTAACAGAAAACAGTCTTCACATTCCTGGGTCCACACAAAAGGAGTATCCTTTCGTGTCAATCGGGTCAATGGTAGAACCATTGCAGAAAATCCCTGTATAAACCGGCGATAATAACCAGCAAGCCCTAGAAAACTTCTAATCTCAGTCACAGTCTTAGGTCGTTCCCAATCGCTTACCGCTTCAATCTTGCTTGGATCCACTGCAACACCACTTGCAGAAATAACATGACCCAAAAATTGCACCTCAGATAACCAGAATTCACACTTAGACGGTTTAGCATATAATCTCTTATCTTTCAACACCTGCAACATAGTCCTCAAATGGTCGGTGTGCTCCTCCTTACTCTTAGAATAGATCAAGATGTCATCAATAAATACAATTACGAACTGGTCCAAATACGGTTTAAAGATGCGATTCATATAATCCATGAACACCGCAGGGGCATTAGTAAGCCCAAAAGGAATCACTTGATATTCAAAATGTCCATATCTGGATCGGAAAGCTGTTTTAGGTACATCCTCCGGTTTAATCCGAATCTGGTGATATCCGGACCGGAGATCGATCTTCGAAAACACACAGGCATCCCTCAACTGATCTAATAAATCATCAATGCGCGGCAACGGGTACCGGTTCTTAATAGTCACTTTATTCAACTGTCGGTAGTCAGTGCACAATCTCATGCTACCATCCTTTTTCTTCACAAATATCACCGGTGCTCCCCACGGAGACACACTCGGCCTGATAAAATTCTTCGCAGATAGTTCTTCAATGTGTTGCTTCAACTCGGCCAACTCAAGTGGCGACATCCGGTATGGAGCCAAGGAGATCGGCCCCACACCAGGCAATAGGTCAATCGAGAATTCAATCTCTCTCTCTCAGGCGGAAATTCCGGTATCTCATCAGGGAATACATCCTCAAACTCATTAACAATCGGAATAGAAGAAATCTCCTCTTTTTTGTCACCCACCAATCCACCCAAAAGGACATAACCCAGATCTCCAGCCTCCAAGGCTTTCACAGTTTGACTGACAGACAAATACAAAGACGGACAAACAGACGGCCTCTCGTGACATAGTAACAACCTCTTTCCGCAGCAATCAATCATTGCGCAGTTCCGAGACAACCAATCCATCCCCAATATCAAATTGACAGAGGCCAGGGGTAAGATAATTAAATCAATGGTGTAACCCCTGCCTAAATAGGTGAACTTCACATCTTTGCAAATCCAAGACGATTCACTCACCTCTCCTGTAGCGGTAGTAATACGCATCGGAGGAACCATTCGTGTTACTCTTAAGTCCAACGCTTTAGCCACATAGTCCGCCACAAAAGAATGCGTTGCTCCCGAATCAAATAACACAGACAAATCAACATTAGAGAGGAAAATTATACCTTTTACCAAATTCGGAGCCTTTTCAGTATGTTGAGCGTTTGTAGTATATACCCGTCCAACAGTAGGAACAGCAGCAGTAGGAGTAGCAGTAGTAGTCGCGGTCGGCAAGGCCTGCAGATTCGCAGCCTGCCCCGAAGAAGATGGACAATTTCTAGCAAAGTGGCCATTCTGACCACATTTAAAACAAGCCAACGGACCAGCACCACATACACCTTTGTGGTATTTCTTGCACTTCCCACATTGTGGGGTAAAATATCTGTCCGCAGCACCACCACCACCAGGGGTTCCACCCCTCTTGAATTGACCAGGAGGCTGCCTTACATGCAACCCCCTACCCCTATTATTATTGAAGCCTCCTCTATTAGTATTTCCTGAAGGACCAGGTGTCCTCTTAATCTCTTGCTCTTTTGCCGAATCAGACTTCGGATACCTACCATAAACAGTCTCGACCCTCTTGCATTGGGTCACCAAGTCAGCAAAGTTTCTCACTGCAGTATTCGACATTCTTTTAGCAATCTTTTCATTCAGCCCTCTTTGAAATTTAGCTGACAAGAACTCCGGAGTAGGTAGAGTACCTCCATAATTTGCAAATTTTACCAATTCATTAAATTTTGCCACATAGGCATCCACAGTCATGACTCCCTGCACAAGACTATCAAACTCACCTTGCTTTGCCTCCCGAACATCGCGGGGAAAATATTCTTCATGAAATAATCCTTCAAACATAGTCCAAGAAATAATCTCACCCTGAATAGCATATGGGCGAGACACATTGTCCCACCACTCCTGGGCGTCACCCTCCAGCATATAAACAGAATACAACAATTTTTGTGGATCTTGGCATCTCATCACTTGGAAAATCTTATCCATTCCCCTCAGCCAAGCAGTAACCTCCTTCGGGTCCCTTGTGAAAGTAAACTGGCCTTTGAAGGCCGATGCATGTAAGGTGTAAAACAAAAATTTTTACTGCGGAACATACATGCACACATAGGTTCATGCTTTAAGACAGCATGATGTTACCTTGTTTTTGGCCTGATCAGTCAGGGAGATCAGATGTCAGGCTTGAAGGGTTCAAACCCTCTAATGGTGATCCACACCACCGTTCGTCAATGATGCAAGAACCCTTTCTTGAAAGCCACCAGATGAACACTACAGTGAGGCTTGCTATGCGCACAAGTGGTGAAGGTGGAGGCTAGGTATTCTGTTTGGAAAGGTGTAGTGAGCTACCCTACAGAATGGTGCATAGATGGAGGAGAGTTGGCTGGGTTTTCACAAAACCCTAAGGTGAGGAACAAGTCATACGCACACTTGGAGAGGGGGAGGGATTTAAATCATTCAAAATGAAAACAAAATTTCAAAATCATTTGAAATTTGCGCATGGATTAGGGAGGATAAGGTGGAGCTGTTGCAAAACAAATTTTGCCAACAACCTCCAATCTTATCCACATGAAATTAAGTTCAAAATAATTTAAACTTAAATTCATAAACTATCATATAGTATATACTTTTCATGCGCATAATTCAGCCCTAGAAAGGGTCCAAATATATTGAGTAGTTGCATTCAAAATTTGAATCAACTCACCCACTGATTCCCTCAACCACCAAATCTGAATGGAGGTTTGTTTTAAGTGATAAGATGACATTCTTATCACTTAAACTTGCGCACCAAACAGCCAAGGAAGTGCTTCCAAAGATGCTTCTTGATCCAAGGAATATGCTCCAATAAGATCCTGTCTTATCCTTTTGTTATGAAACAACTTTTCAAAACCAATTCAAATTCGAATTCAAACACTTGAATTCAAACGTTCAAACATTCAAATTCAAAATTCAAAATTCAAAATTTCAAATTTCAAATTCAAAATTCGAATTTCAAAATTCAAATCCAAATTCAAATTTCAAAATTCAAATTTCAAATTTCAAATTTCAAATTCAAAATTCGAATTTCGAAATTCAAATTCTAAATTCAAATTTCCAATTCAAAATTCGAAATTCAAATATTTGATTATTAATTTAACTAATTAAATTAATTAGTAATGGCTTGGACTATCCAAGCCCATTACTAAACTCCATGCACCACCCACCCATTTAGGTGGGCTTCCAAACAGCTTCTTGGGCTAACAACCATTATTAGGCCCAATACCTTTAAAGCTAGTCCATCATGACTACAAGGTGTTAGTGTGTGACCCATTAGGTCCAACTTAGCTTCTGACATAACTGAGCTTGGGCCCAACAAGCCCACAACCCAATTAATGACAACACAGAGCACTAGCAATGCTTTGTTGCCCCAGAACTAGTCAGATTAATGACTTGATCAACCTATTGCACATATTTGGTTACCGTATGTATATCCCTTCGTCTCGGTTATCTTCCCATTAACCTAGGGTAAGGAAATGTATCAACCCCTGCGGTTTAGGGTAAGCTTTATTTGAAATAGGGAATCTTCAATTTACTGACTCTAAAGGCAGATCATCTCATGATCTCTTTTACTATGCATAGATTCCCGAGTCCCTGTAAATGTCATCCCGATTTCTCCGGTTTACAGATAACCTAACCTCTCACAGAGATTTGACGAATTCCTTCAGCTTATTACCCTAGCCCTGTGCCCTTTAAGGACACGCCCAATAGCATACCTATGAGTCTCCATGTTTCAGGCAGACGAGGCATACAATCAAAACATGCCTTCAAGAACACAGTCTAGGTAATAACTTCTGGTCTAAGGAAAGACATACCCAAACATAAAGAGATTACTCTAATGACACTATCTGTGAGATTTCCTCATAGAGTCTCTTTTGGGTCTGTTCAGTGCGAGCTATACTCTTATAGGTCCACCCACGACTTTAGCTAAGATATCTCCATATCTGCAGCTCATGAGGTCTTTACCTTGTATCCATATACAAGTAGATAAGTCGTACTAGTCTTTACTCGAGATCACTGATCCCCAAACTCAGTGTCTCTAGACTAGGAACATATAATTAGGAATAGACATGCAATATCCTTGAATCCTCATGATCGTGATCTCATCACAGATACTCAAGAGATACCTGTTCTATTCCAAGGGGTTTATCCAGTTCGTTCATATAATATTAACAGTAATATCGAGACACAATATGAAACTGAATAAATAGTGCTTTCATTTATTTGCGACAAACAAAGTTCTACATCTAGTGTCCTTTATTTAATCAAAAGATTGTCTCTAGGACACCCATATGCTAACACCTTGACCCCAGAAAAGCGGGTGGCTTATGTTTCCTAAAGGATATGAGCCTACGCTCATCATCAGCATTATCAACTACCTGTCCCGCAGCCCCAGTGGATTGGGCAACAGATGACGGATCAGGAACATAGCTAGGGTCAGTGGTATGATGACTAGCCTCACCAGTGTGGTGACTAGCCCCACTCTCCCCTTGTTGAGGAGTAACAGATGGCGTCGGTGTAGGAGTCACCGTAGCCGTGTGTGGAGGTGAATTATCCCTCCTAGGACGGTTTCTATCAGCCCTCATCTCAGCCATAAAGGCCTGCATCATATCCTGATTAGTCTTCATCAGGTTTTCAGTCATATTTCTATTTGCAGCCGTCTCCGCCTGCAGAGCATTCAGGACTGCAGTGACCGGATCCGGTGGCAAAGGACCTGCACCACGTGCCCCACGGCGACCACGCGCCCTACTCATGATATCTGTACATGTAACACAAAGGAATGAGTTGATCAGACCCACACTGAGGAATCACATATACATTAATCATAAATAGTTCACAGATAGCTATGGCACACAAGATACAAACATACACAATCAGAGTTTCCCTCACAAAACTGCTCTGATACCATAAAATATAACAGCCCGTTACGTACCGGTATTGTTAACATTGATTATGATATTAAGCGCAGTTACAATCACAGTAATTGGGTTAATTAAATTACGGCAACTTTTTTCTTTTATCATATTCCTTTTTATAACAATAACCTTTTCCGTAAATGTAAGAACCCGCACCGTTAATTAAGGTAATTAGTAAATTAATTATGATAATTAGGAAATAATTCCATAATTGACCTTAATAATTATTATGAGGCTTAAATAATTACAATTAGTGAGTAAGAATGCTGAAAGTCGCTTTTCGGAAGAAAAGCGCAGATACCGGTTCTGCTACTCGGTATAAATGCGTACCGGAAAAGTATCCCGGAAAATTATAACGAATGCATGATAATTACTAGAATATTATGTAGGACTTGTAAAACAAGTTTCAAGTCAAAATGACGTAATCTGATGCCAGAACTGATACTGGCTATGGAAAAGCGCGTACCGGAAAGGTGCTCCGAAAAATAAAATAAAAATATGACAATTCTTAGAAAAATGCGTAGGTCTAGATTCCAAAGTTTGGGATCAAGATCTTTTACTTTGCTATTAAGGCTAATACTGTGCGCTAAGTGGCCATGTGCCTATAAATAGACACACTAAGGCACACAACCCTAGGCAGCCACTATTCCTACGTGAGAGGCTGAGTTTTCTGAGAGTTTGGCACTGTTTCATTGCTCTCTTTCACCATTTGTGAGCTTGGTGACCTTCCTTCTTCAATCTTCTTCACCATTCCTTCTTCCAAGCAACTAGAGTGTGTCTTGTGTGAGTGTGGTGTCACCTTTTCTGAGTTGAGGTGCTGGGTGAGGGCTGTTAGTGGGCTGTGGTGTTGTCTCCATGGTTATGAACCATTGTTCATGCCATTAGAGGTTTCAAGAAGCCTCCTTTGGTGCCAAGAACCAACCTTTGGTGTGGCATTTTCGTGTCCTTGGGTGTGCTGGACTTGTGTGCAGTATTGAGAGCTCCATAGACACCTTGAACTACTGACTAAGCTTTGGGGTAAGTCACCTTAACTTGATCATGTGTTTTTATGGCCTAAAGGTGGTATCTTGGTATGTTAATGGGTTTAACACATAACCAACACATAAGTGAACTCATTTATGCTTAAAGATGCATGCTTTAACGTGTACATGTGTTAAAAGTTGGATCTTTGGGATGGATATTCACGAAATGCAGAAACTGCATTCTGTCGTGAGATATCCGGATATTTGTCGAACAGATATCCGGATATCAGTATCCGGATATGGTATCCGGATATTGATATCCGGATATGGGATCTGGGTATCCGGATATGGCATATCCGGATATGTCCAGTGTGATATCCGGATATGGCATATCCGGATATGTCCCTCATGATATCCGGATATCCTGGGTTTGCGCAGACAGTAGCTGTGCTGTATGAACAGTAAGCTATTGGGGGTTTGTGGACCCTAGTTTAAGGAAGTTTAACTTCTGTAATTAATGAACTAAGTCTGAATCATATGATTAAGGGCTTATGGCTTTGCTGGAAGCCTTAAGACGTAAAACGTAAAGGAAAGGCGTAGTCTTTAAGTTGTATGCTTGTGGTGCATAAATATTGATGTATTATTGGTCCATATCAGATTGTGATACTGCTGTTTTTGGACTTGTGAGTGGTTGGACTCTTGGCTTGGATAGCTAGCTTCGTGTCCTCGGTTTAGCCATTTTGTTGTTGCACCATGTCCCATGGGGATGGGTTTATGCATGCTGTGTTACATGCTTTAATATTTTGGAAATGCTGTTGAGCTATTTATGTGCAATGTGCTTTTGTGAGATGCATGTGGTGTCCACCTATACGGTAAGCCTGAGTATGTAGTACATACAAGATGGTGAGGCTGTGGGTGAGGTACAGGTAGCGTCCATGTACTCATGTAGGTATAGACGTATTCCTACATTTCTCTGGCCAGTAGATTTGATAAACACACATGGCATGATTAATTGCTGCATCGCATAGTTTTGGAACTTATATTGTAAATACTGTTTTTGAACTTATATTACACATGTAAGTGAGCTTGGGGTGGAAACTCCTTGAGGACCCCTTGTCTTACTGAGATTTCTTGTTAGAGATCTCACCCCACGTTTGGGGACGCTTATTTCAGGATCAGGTAATGTTGAGGGCTCAGGTGGCAGGAGGCCAGAGCTGAGTTGATATTATGATATGCTGTTCTGCTGGATTGACTGCTGTTATGTTTTCCGCTTTGTTTGAGTTATATGTTGAGACTGTTATTGGGCAGTGTTGCCTTATTTGGTGAGCATGGGGTTTGTCCATGCCACATGGTTTGACTGTTGTCTTTTAATTCGATGTTGTAATTAAAGTATCAGGATTTTGACCCAGGCTACGTGTTGTAGTCCTGTGGCTTTAGATACTCACTTATTATTTATATATGAGGTATTTCAGTTAGTGGTCTTGCAATTTACACACAGGCAGTATTTTATGAAATTGATTAAGTAATCAAGTTGGCTAAGGTTAATGACGTCATAATTGAATTAAAGAAAAAGTTATTCCGCATTTTTATTAAGCATGGCTTAATACGATAGTATGTTAACAATCCGGGTTAACACGGGCTGTTACATTTTATGGTATCAGAGCACTTTCTAGGGAAAAGCCTGTATGTATTGCAATAACTTAGGATGTGTCGTTGCGTGTCTACTTTGCGTTCTCTCTGATTGGTGTGTGTTATGATGATGCATATGTGACCACATGGCGTGGGCCTGATCAACTCATTCTTTGTGTAACTTGTGCAGAGTCATGGTGCCACCAAGGAGGAACACGAGTACGAGCGAGGATCAATCGGATCCTATCCTGGCTGCATTGGCTGAGATGCAGGCGGCCCGACTAGCCGACCAGGAAGCCACGAGGCTGGCAAACCAGGCGATGCTGGACGCTGTTCGAGATGCGAACCGGCAAGCCACGGCAGAGGTTCTGGAGGAGAACCGGATGGCCAACATGACTATGATGAGGGTCATGTTGGAGGAGTTGAGGGCTGGTCCTGCTGCTGGCCAGTGTCCTCCACCACCTCCACCGCCGCCACCGCCTCCACCTCCGCCTACTCAACAGGAGGACACCCAGAGTCAGATGGGTGAGGGCAGTCACTTGACGGGGGCTATGCAGACTATCCCCGTATTTGCTGAGGATCGTGACGAGATCGATCGCCGGCTGAATGCTTTCCGCAAGCATAAGCCACCTACTTTCGACGGATCTTATGATCCCATTGCTGCTGCCAGATGGCTTCAGGCTCTGGACAAGATTTTCCGGATCATGCAGTGCACCGATCCGCAGAAGCTGTTGTTCGCCACTTACATGCTGGAGGGCGAGGCCCATGATTGGTGGACCAACCTTTCTCACATCTACGAGATGCAGGGCCATGTGATTTCGTGGCCATTCTTCGAGGAGAGCTTTCTGGGTCAGTACTTTCCCTATGACTCACAGGAGAGGAAGCAGGGAGAGTTTGACCGGTTGGTACAGGGCTCGCTGTCTGTCGACGAGTACCTGGCCAAGTTTAATGAGCTGGTCAAGTTTGCTCATTTCCGCATGGCGAGGCCGACTCCCGTTTTTCTTGCGGCCAAGTTCCGGAGGGGACTCAATGAGGATATAACCGGACATCTTGCTGGTTCTGCTTCGAGGGACTTCGGGGCGTTGGTTCAGCAATGCCGCGACATCGAGGACTATTGCCGTGCGAGTCAGGCCAAGAAGGCCAAGATTGAAGTACCACAGAGTACTGGCGGTTCTACTACCTGGAAGAACAAAAATTTTGCAAACAAGGGCAAGGGCAAACAGTTGGAGGCTAAGCAAGCGCCAAATCAGTTTAGAAAGACTGCTACTCAAGGGAACGCAGCTAGACCTCCTGCTCCTAGATGCTCGGGATGCAGGAAGTCACACTTTGGGCCGTGTTCTACCGGTCAGCTGATTTGTTTCCAGTGTGGCAAGGAGGGCCACTATTCCAGAGATTGCCCGACGGCGAGAGTTGCTGCAGTGCAGGCTGTGCCATTGCAGATGGTTCCTACTGGGGCACCAGCAGTGCCACCTACTACGGGGCGTGTGTATACGTTGGATCGCCGGCAGTCGGACAGACCTCCGAACCTGGTCAGAGGTACTGTCACCATTGGTGGTTCAGCTATTGATGTGCTTTTTGATTCCGGGGCAACTCACTCTTTTGTTGCTACCCCTATTGCTGTGGGGCTTGAGTTGCCCAGTGATGTGCTTTCTCCACCGATGCGGGTGACCACCGCCACCGGAGAAAAATGTTTGACCTCCACTGTTCATCGCGATGTAGCATTTCAGTGGGATGGCCGTGACTTCTCGGTATGTAACATCCCGCATAATTAGTAAAATACCTAAGTACTATATGCTATGTGTACATGTGTGGAATTCGGATGTATGGTTTATGGGTAATGGTTTGTGAA
The DNA here is from genome assembly GCA_032173675.1 of Gastrolobium villosum. NCBI lineage: Eukaryota > Viridiplantae > Streptophyta > Magnoliopsida > Fabales > Fabaceae > Gastrolobium > Gastrolobium villosum. The sequence goes on from JAVKPL010007066.1 coordinate 22,221, forward strand.
TCGTTTGATCTTTATTTCTTGGATAAGACTAAGGTAGTTAATTAAATTAAATCATAGGAAGTTACATATGTAGACATGTGAACTTGATCTTATGAATAATGTGAGTGTGTGCTAGAAGGCATTAGTGTTTGGATGTGGGCTTGAGTGTGTATAGACTTGTTGTTTTTGGACTTGGGTGTTTGGATCCTTTGTGTGTGTGTGGCCAATGGCCCAAGGATGGCTCTTGGATCAAGCCAATTCAGCCCAAAATTGTAACCATTCTTATTTCCCCTAAACCTTGCCCATTTTGGGTGTCTTGTGCATCAAGAAACAACCACTTGGCTTCATGTTTACCCTCTCTTTTATGCGCACAAGTAGATGGATTACACTTAGAAAAATCTGCCTAATTCCTTCATGTTTGACCGCCACCTCATCTTGATTATACACACTTGATTTTAATTTTATTGCATGGTGGACACATGTGCAATTTAGCATGTTTTTGGGCTGCATACTCATCCATTTAGGCGCACATGGGAGGGACTTTTGTGCAGATTTCTTGTGTCACCAAATTGCCTAACTTGTTGACTTGGAGAACCCTCTTACACTTCCATCATTAGACTGCATTGTGCAGATTTTGTTGCAAGCTTTTGCAGCCATCATAAGTCAAACCTCCTCCTCCTTCCACATGCATCATGAGACTGCATTCTCATCATTTTTGTGCAGAGGTCAGCTGCATGAATCTGAATTCTTGGCTGCCACAAAGCCCTCTAGCTTGTGGGCTTAGTGAACCTCCCTCACCCCTCATCATTGTGCGCATAGCTTGGCTTTTTATGCAGAATTTTTCTGCACAAGGACAGCCCTATTTGAGTGCTTGGACTGTCACAAATCTGCACCCACTTGCACCTCTTTTCCTCTCATGATTTGCGCACCAAGGACTGCATAAGTGCAGATTTTTGGGCTGCCACATGGTTAGTTTACTTGTTGACTTAGCTAAGCTCTTGCATGTGCACTTGACCCTTCCTTCCCACTCCATTCATGCGCAACTCATGATCATTTGTGCAGAAATTTCCCTGCCTTGGACAGCCCTCAAAGCTGAACAAATCTTCCCTCACCTCTTGCATGTAAATAGAGTAAAGAAGAAGCAAACCTTGCTTGATTCAGCCTTAGATTCAGCCCCAAGAAATCTGAACCTTCCATGATGGTTAATCATAGCAACTCCTCTCCTCCCTCTCTTTAAATTTGCGCACAAGAGGGGCTGCCCCCATTCACTTGTGCAGCAAATTCTCCTCCTCCTCACTCCCTCTAGCCACCAACAAGCCACCTTGGAGCAAGAAGACTTTGTCAAGCCAACTTCCCCTCTCCTTCACCTCAACCATACACCAAGCTTGTGCTAGCCTTCCTTCTCACCTTGTTGCGCATAGATCACCATAGGAAGTAAGGATTTGTTGTGTAGAGAAGCTTGAAGGTGGTGTGTGACTTTGAAGGGTGTGCTACAAGAGGTAGGCTTTAAACCTTGAACTCTTTCTTTGTGTAGCCATGTATGTATGCTTAAATGACTCCTTGTGTATGTGTTGTTTTGGGATTCAAGTATGAGCATGGTAAAAATTAGAATGGTGGAGCTATTTCATGATGAATTATATGCATAAAAATCTTATGGTTATATTTGAGCTAGGTCACTAATTCTTGTATGATTAGGCCACTGTTTTAAAGAGAAATGTGCCACTGTTTCCTTATGTAAATGCCACTGTTTTGGAGATGTAATGCCACTGTTTCGGTCCCTAAAAATCGCATTTTAAGCCACTGTTTCTGCACATTTTAAGCCACTGTTTCTGCACATTTTAAGCCACTGTTTCTGCACATTTTAAGCCACTGTTTCTGCACATTTTAAGCCACTGTTTCTGCACATTTTAAGCCACTGTTTCTGCACATTTTAAGCCACTGTTTCAGCCATGACATGCCACTGTTCCATGCTTAAAACGCCACTGTTTCAGCCATGTAATGCCACTGTTTCCATGCTTAAAATGCCACTGTTTTAGCCATGTAATGCCAATATGTTCATGCTTAAAATGCCACTGTTTCCATGCTTAAAATGCCACTGTTTTAGCCATGTAATGCCACTGTTTTATGCATAAAAAATGCCACTGTTTAAGTCATTCCATGCCACTGTTTATATGCATAAATGCCACTGTTTATATGCATAAATGCCACTGTTTTTATGCCTCAAATGCCACTGTTTTAGTCATCATATGCCACTGTTTTTATGCATAAAAATGCCACTGTTTTAGCCCTTCTATGCCACTGTTTGTATGCATAAAATGTCACTGTTTTAATCCATGATAGGCCACTGTTTATGCCACTGTTTTGGAAGTTCAAGTGCCACTGTTTCTGTTTTAAAAATGCCACTGTTTCTGTTTTAAAAACGCCACTGTTTCTGTTTTGGAAAAGTTTAAAACGTCACTGTTTTGGCTGCTGTAAACACTGCTGTATACTCACTGTTTTGCTGCTGTATGTTCACTGTTTTGGCTGCTGTAAACACTGCTGTATGCTCACTGTTTTGCTGCTGTATGCTCACTGTTTTGCTGCTGTATGTTCACTGTTTTGGCTGCTGTAAGCCACTGCTGTATGCTCTCTGTTCTGCTGTAAATAGCCACTGTAAATGATTAGTTTTAATTGATTTAGGTGCGCTTAAGAAGTGAGAATATTTCGCTGCCGTTGGTAATATTTAAGGAAAGCTAAGGTAAGTGTCAGGCGATGAAGCCTAATGTGACTATTGACTACTGGTATAGAATTGTAACATGATGCTCCATATGCCGTAAAAATGTTATGTTCCATTATAATGAAAGGAAACTGCCAAAATGTGTCGTGATGACTATGAGGTAAGACGTTATGTGGCAGCATAACGCATATGAAAGGTATATAAGCATGCATCTTACATTATACCGCATTTTTACGCTTTGTGTGTGAAAGCATAGCATGACATACATATATCATGATCATATAGGCCTTGTTTTAGAATAGTTATGTACAGGACCATGTGTTTGAGCAAGCATCATATAGGCATCCCCAAGGTACCGGGGTATGGGACACTTGGCATCAGTCCGCATAGGCCCTCAGATGGAATCCACATGGAGCTCAGGTGCCAAGGGTATATTTGATTCCACTGGGAAGTGCGCGCACGACGGTGCTAAAAGCGCAAAGGAAAGGCGTTATATACGCAATATATGAATATGATAAAAAGGAAAAGGAACAAGGATATGTTGAAGTGACTGTTTCTAATTTGGTGCCTAGTTAATATTGTTATATTACTGGTTTTATTGCCACACTACTGGGATTATTCTCACCCCTTCGGGGCTGCTATTTTCCTAAATGGCAGGAGGACATAAAAGCACTTGAAGACATGATGTTTGCTGTTGATTGCTGATGCGTGGATTATCATTGTTGCTGTTTGTTTAAACTGGATAACTGTAATGATTAATATTTTGATACTTTTGGATGGCTGTAGTCCTTATCATCTTTATGTTAGTTGGAACCTTTGTGAACAATGACTATTTTGGAAAACCTTTATGAAAGGAATTTAAGTGTTGAAAAATTTTATACGGATTTGTATACTGCTTTTTTAGCTCATGGGACGTTAACGACTCTAATTCCGCTTAGCAAACGACTCTCTTGGATGCATACAAGGGAGGGCGTTACACTAATTGGTATCAGAGCAGTTTGGTCCATGGAATTGCTTGTGTTTGATTGAATTGATTGTTGTTTGTGTTTATCTGCTGATTGACTGTCTAAGTGTGCTATAGTTAAGTAAATATTAGCTAGGGTAGTTAGATTGTTAGGACTGTTCTGTGATAAGACACGGATGCATAGCTGACTTGTCCGAATTGAACTCGAGTACCTACTTGGGACTGCTGCCATGGATAACTTGCGGTGAGCCTGATCAACTCATTTCCTGATATTGTGAGTGCAGAATCATGGCAGGTGGTCGAGGTTCAACTCGGGGAAGGACTGGCGATGCAGAAGAAGACCTTATCACCACTATTGGAGGACTGGCAACGTTCATCCAGAATATGAGCCAAGAGTGGCGCGACCATAGGCAACAGAATCAGAACCAACCCCCACTGCATGAAAATGCAGAAGAAATTGCCCGTCGGAGGTTGAAAGACTTCCGCAACTTCCAACCACCCACTTTTGAGGGTGAAGACAACCCCGAGGCTGCAGCGAGGTGGCTGCAGATGATTGAGCATATCTTCGAACGCATGGCATGCCCAGAAGCGCAGAAGACTGACTACGCGTCGTACCAGCTGATGGGAGAAGCGTTAACGTGGTGGACTGGTGCGAGGGCTCTGCTGAGAGCTCAGGACGTGGAACTAACATGGGCCGTGTTCAGACAAGTGTTTTTGGACAAGTATTTTCCTAAGGCAATGAGAAGGATGAAGCACACTGAACTGCTGTCTCTCAGGCAGGATAACATGACGGTGAATGAGTATATCGCAAAGTTCGGGCAGCTGATCGAGTACGCCAACTTCGATCGGAACATTTACGATGAAGAATGGCAGGTAGAGAAGTTCGAGAGCGGATTACATCCGGAAATTCGCAAGCTCATTCTGACGACGGCTAATCGTACACTTCCGGAACTCATCAACCAGAGTCGTCAGGCCGAAGGAATCATTAACGAGGCCAAGAACTTGAACAAGCCACCACCACAATTCCACGGAGGAAACCGAGCAGGCAGATTCTTCAGGGAGGCACCTGGTAGGGGTCGAGGCAGAGGTACGCCGTTGCAGGCGCGGCCTGGAAACTTTAAGAGAAACTTTACGGTGGGTCAATCGTCGACTGGACGTCAGGGCGCGACTGTTTGTGCCACATGTGGAAAGAATCACTTCGGAGTCTGTCGCAAGAACAACAATGCATGTTTCAGATGCGGCCAGCAAGGTCACTTTGCTTACAAATGCCCCCAGAACGCTGATCAACAGCCTCCGCAAGCTCGGGTATTCACATTGGATGCAAATGAAGCGCAGAAGTTTCCCAACCTGATCAAAGGTAATGTCACTCTGAATGGTCACCCAATTTCTGTTATCTTTGATTCTGGAGCGTCTGGCTCTTTTATGGCAAAGCATACTGCATTGAGATTAGGCATCACCCCAACCCCGTTACCCTATGAGTTACACATCAGCACACCGACGGGAGGATCGTGCACTGCCTCGGAGATCTGCAGAGGTGTTACCTTGCAGTATGAAGGGAACACGTATACAGTTAACTTGGTGGTCCTGCCGGTATTCAACTTCGATGTGATTATCGGTATGGACTGGTTGACGGAAAACGGGATAACTCTGGATTGTCGAGCGGGGAAAGTCATTGTTCCTGCAAAGGATGGTAATTCTCAACCTTTCTCCCTCATTTCCTTATTGCAAGTTAGAAAAGAGCTCCGCAAGGGAGCAGCAGGGTATCTTTTGTCGATCGAGGCTGAGACCTCGATTGACAATGAATGCGGATGTCCGGTAGTTAGAGAATTCGAGGAGGTATTCCGGATGAAATACCTCGATTGCCTCCTCATAGGGAAATAGAATTTTCGATCGAACTTGTTCCTGGAGTTGGACCAATCTCCATCGCCCCGTATCGCATGGCACCTTTGGAACTGCGCGAGTTAAAGAAGCAGATAGAAGAGCTTTTGGCAAAGGAATTCATCAGACCGAGTACTTCCCATGGGGTGCTCCAGCTATCTTGATTAAGAAGTAGGATGGAAGCTTACGTCTGTGTGTAGATTACCGCCAGCTGAACAAAGTCACGGTGAAGAATAAGTATCCGCTACCAAGGATCGACGATTTGATGGACCAGCTGAGAGGAGCCAGAGTCTTCTCCAAGATAGATTTACGAATCGGGATACCATCAGATCCGGGTCAAACCGGAGGATATTCCGAAAACCGCTTTTAGGACTCGTTATGGGCACTACGAATATCAGGTGATCCCATTCGGACTTACGAATGCTCCCAGCGGTATTCATGGACTACATGAACCGCATCTTCCGCCCGTTTCTTGATCAGTTCGTAATTGTGTTTATCGACGACATCCTGATTTACTCGGCTAATGAAGAGCTGCACGCGGAACATCTGAGGATTGTCTTGCAAGTCTTGAAGGAGAAGCAGTTGTACGCAAAATGGTCGAAGTGCGAGTTTTGGCTTAAAGAGGTCCAGTTTCTGGGCCATGTCATTC
>JAVKPL010007067.1:0-28202 GCA_032173675.1 Gastrolobium villosum
AGGTAAGCCTAGTGCTTATGTATGTTATGAATAAACCTGGCTGAAGTTCCTTATAATACTTGGTGGATTGATTCTGGTTGTACTACTCATGTTTCTAATACAATGCAGGGATTCCTTATGACCCAAACCACAAGGCCAAATGAAAAGTTTGTCTTTATGGGCAATAGAGTGAAAGTTCCGGTGGAAGCTGTTGTGCACTAACCGTTTAACTCGACAGTGGATATCATTTGGATTTATGTGAAACTCTTTATGTACCTAGTATATCTAGAAATTTAGTTTCAATTTCCAAACTTGATGTTGCTGGATACTCTTTTAAATTTGGTAGTGGTAGTTTCAGTTTGTACAAGCACAATCATTTGATTGGTAATGGTACTTTATGTGATGGATTATATAAATTATGTCTTGATAATCTGTATGCTGAAACACTTATGACTCTGCATCATAATGTTGGTACTAAACGTACCTTAATTAATGAGTGTTCCGCTTACTTGTGGCACAAACGTTTGGGACACATTTCCAAAGAAAGGATGAAAAGATTGGTAAATAATGAAATCCTTCCGGATTTAGACTTTACTGATTTAAATGTTTGTGTGGATTGTATTAAAGGAAAACAAACAAAACACACAAAGAAAGGAGCCACAAGGAGCACTCAGCTTCTTGAAATTATACACACTGATGTATGTGGTCCGTTTGATGTTAATGCCTTCAATAAAGAAAAATATTTTATCACTTTCATTGATGATTATTCACGTTATGGTTATGTCTATTTGCTACATGATAAGTCTCAAGCTGCAAATGCTTTGGAGATTTATATTAATGAAGTTGAAAGGCAATTAGACAGAAAAGTGAAGATTGTCAGGTCTGATAGGGTGGTGAATATTATGGAAGGTATGATGAAAGTGGACAACATTGGGCCCATTTGCTAAATTTCTGGAAAAGCGTGGTATTTGTGCTCAATACACAATGCCCGGTACACCGCAACAGAATGGTGTATCTGAAAGGCGTAATAGGACCTTACTGGATATGGTTAGGAGTATGTTAAGTAATTCTTCTTTACCCGTTTCATTGTGGACTTATGCTCTAAAAACTGCCATGTATGTATTGAATAGGGTTCCTAGTAAGTCAGTTCCAAAGACTCCTTTTGAACTTTGGACTGGAAGGAAACCTAGTATAAGACACCTGCATGTTTGGGGTTGTCAGGCAGAAATTAGATACTACAATCCGCAAGAAAAGAAACTGGATGCAAGGACAATCAGTGGTTATTTCATTGGTTATCCAGAAAAATCGAAAGGGTATAGATTTTACTGTCCTTATCATACTACAAGGATTATTGAATCTGGAAATGCAAGGTTCATTGAGAATGGTGAAGTTAGTGGGAGTGAAACACCACGTAAAGTGGATATTCATGAAGTGAGAATACAAGTTCCATTGACTTGTAGCTCTAGTAAAGTTATTGTTCCTTATGCTATTGAACCAACCAATAATAATGAAGGGCAAGTTAATGATCCCACTACTCATGAAGAAATCATTGTTAATGAACCGAATCAACCCATAGTAGAAGAACCACAACAGATAGCATTAAGAAGATCTCAAAGAGAAAAGAGACCTGCTATTTCTAATGATTATGTGGTATATCTACAAGAGTCTGATTTTGACATGGGTATTCAGGATGATCCAGTAACGTTTTCACAAGCCATGAATGGAGAAAATGGTGGTAAGTGGTTAGATGCTATGAAAGATGAGTTGAAATCTATGGAACAGAACAAGGTTTGGGATCTTGTTGAGTTACCAGAAGGGTGTAAGAGAGTTGGTTGTAAATGGGTCTTTAAGACCAAACGTGACTCTCTTGGTAACTTAGAACGTTACAAGGCCAGACTTGTTGCAAAGGGATTCACTCAGAAAGATGGCATTGACTATAAAGAAACTTTTTCACCAGTTTCAAAGAAGGATTCTTTAAGAATTATTATGGCATTGGTGGCTCATTATGATCTAGAGTTACACCAAATGGATGTGAAAACTGCCTTTCTAAATGGAAATTTAGAAGAAGATGTGTACATGGACCAACCAATGGGGTTCATAGAAAGGGTAAAGAGCACATGGTGTGCAAACTTAAGAAGTCAATATACGGACTTAAACAAGCTTCACGGCAATGGTACCTTAAGTTTAATGATACTGTTGTTTCCTTTGGATTTAAAGAAAACATTGTTGATCGATGTATATATCTGAAGATCAGTGGAGCAAGTTTATATTATTGATTCTGTATGTTGATGATATTTTGCTGGCAACTAATGATCTTGGTCTTTTAAATGACACTAAGAAGTTTCTCTCTAGTAACTTTGAAATGAAAGATATGGGCGAGGCAGCTTATGTGATAGGAATAGAAATATTCCGTGATAGATCACAAGGACTGTTAGGTTTGTCTCAGAAAGCATATATTAATAGAGTTCTAGAGAGATTCAGAATGGAAAACTGCTCATCATCTCCAGTTCCAATTCAGAAAGGAGATAAATTTAGTCTCATGCAATGTCCTAAAAGTGACTTGGAACAAAAAGAAATGGATGCAATTCCGTATGCATCATTAGTTGGGAGTTTAATGTATGCTCAGACTTGTACGAGACCAGATATTAGCTTTGCAGTTGGGATGTTGGGTAGATACCAAAGTAATCCCGGTATGGATCATTGGAAAGCTGCAAAGAAAGTTCTGAGATATTTGCAAGGAACTAAAGGTCACATGCTTACTTATAGAAGGTCTAACAACCTTGAAGTGATTGGATACACAGATTCAGATTTTGCAGGATGCGTAGACACAAGAAAGTCTACATGTGGTTACCTGTATCTTTTAGCTGAAGGAGCTATATCATGGAAAAGTGCGAAGCAGACTGTAATAGCTGCGTCCACTATGGAAGCTGAGTTTGTGGCATGTTTTGAAGCCACAATTCAGGCTAAATGGCTACGGAACTTTATTTCAGGGCTTGAATTGGTCGACAATATTGAAAAGCCGCTGAAAATTTATTGTGATAATTCCGCAGCAGTCTTCTTTTCTAAAAACGACAAGTATTCCAAAGGTGCTAAACATATGGAATTAAAGTACTTTGCCGTTAAAGAAGAGGTTCAGAAACAAAGAGTGTCTATAGAGCATATAAGCACCGATCTTATGATAGCTGATCCCTTGACGAAGGGATTACCGCCCAAGACATTTACTGGTCATGTATGTAGAATGGGCATTATGTCAGCTAATGAATGATGACAATTATTGTTATGTATTAAGTATTGACACTCTGAGCTCATTAATGAATATATGTTTCTGTTATTGTCTTATTTTCAATTTATGAATGCATGCAAGTATATGTGATGATATTGAAAATGTTTATGGTCCGTTATGAAGACATTATTGTTGGACATAATGTATACTTCCTATTAAAGTATCATGTTAGGAAGAAGAGTCAATATAGTAGTACATGGAAGGGATTATGCCGACTCGATAGCATACAACCGCTATGTCTCTTGTTGATTTAATTTCTAATAATGAGTTATGATGAGGTCAATGTATAGAACCTTTAGCCTAGTAAATGCGCATTATAATGAATGTTGATTAAATCATGAAGGGACACCTCATGACATGAGCCAAGTGGGAGAATGTAAAATTATTTGTCTCATGTGTTATATTATGTGTCAGTTGGTTTAATTAATGAAAAGGGCATTATGGTAATTTTGACTATTAAGGGAAGTTATTTAGAAGTAACTGCTGATAGGTGCAGTTACATTAAGGGGAAATGGTCAGTTTCTTATTATTGGAGTCTGAAGCGTCCATCTGAGTCTGCCCAGAAAGGTTGTATCAAATCCCTATCAAAAAAGATACAAGAACGGTGAAAGGGTTAAGGCTTAGAGAAATGATTCTACCATCAAAGTTCTTCCGCAATTATGGACAAAGGTATGTTTATGTGAAACTCATGAATCCTAAAGATCCCTGTCATGTTCTTGAATGATTACTGTTGAACATGAATTAATGATTAAATGCTTACACCACACACATTGATTGTGTTTTTTTTTTTTTCGGTTAGACCGCCATTTTTTTTTCTCACTCTCATTCCGTTGGAAAAGTCCCTTACATCTTTTTATTTTTGTTTTTATTTTTTTCTCTCTCTCTCTCTCTCCCCCATTTTGTGCTTCTTCTCTTCTCCGTGTATGACTCGGTAGAATAAGTTTGCAGAGCAAGAAAAACAACGAAAGGAAGAAGAAGAAGAAGAAGTAGCAGAGCCTCGCCGTCGCCGTCGCCATGGAGTTCGGAGCAGCCACCGCGACTCTCACTAAGAAGCTCTCGAACGGCTATGGCGTTTCGGGAAGATCCGCATACGACGGCGTTTTCGCTACTCCGATTAAGCTCAGAGCTCCGAGTTTCTCTTCTCAGTTCGAAGATTACTGCGAGATTTTTGGTGGCTCTGGAGCTTCCCTCGGTTCCTCGATTCCGATTCTCGAACTTCCGGAGCTCAACGAGAGGAGAACGATGGATGATGTTCGGCGCTCGAAGCTCGATTACTCGAAGGTGTTCGGCGGGTTTGGGAATCTAGACGCTGCTGTGCCTTTTCAGGAGATGGTTGCTGAGCCTAAAGAGAATGATAGTTTCACCAATGGTGCATCGGCAAGGTGAGTTCGCTTGTTGAGTTTTTTTTTTTTTTTCGTTAGGGTTTTTATTCAATGTCGACTTGGAATCATGTATGCGCATGCGTGTTTTTTTTCTTCTTGTTGAAATGCATATTCGATTCGAGAATGTATGTTCTTTGAACTCGTTTTGTTTTTGTTACCGTTTCCCTTTTGACCGCTTTGTCGTTCATGTGATTTCTTTCTTTGAGAAGAGAAACCGTGTTTTCTTTTGCTACTTTTTTATTTTATTCGTGTTGTGTTCTCGTGCAAGAAAGCGGACAGACAGCAAAATTGATGCCTGACATTTCATCACTTTTTTTATTTTTTCTTTTTAATTTCAAATCAATTAAAATCTACTGCTTCATGGAACTTCATAATTGCCTTCGACATTCCTTTAATTCTACTTCACCAGTTGAGGAGATCTTGTCGGTTAACGTTTTAAATACGTTAGGATTATAATTTTAAATTGGAGTTTGACCCAGGATTTATGTAGCTCCTTAAATACAATTACTTATAATGTGGATGTCAAGATCTTTGTTTCAAATTTTTGCTTTTATGTTTTTTAACTGCGTGAAGCTCTTGTCTTTGAATCTCAAGCGACCTTGACGTACTCTCACTCCTCTCTCCCAAAGTTGGTTATACAAATTTCGGTCAATCAGCCTAGTATAAGAATGAGTTATTAGTTACGAATGACACTTAGTTTATGACATTATTATCTTACTGATAGGGATTTGTTCTCGTTGTATATGAAATTTATACTTATCTTGTTCCAACAATGTTGTACATTTGTACAATATTATGCAAAACTCTCTAGAAGGGATGGGAGATGTGAATGTTAAGCAGACTCATAAACTTATCTTTTGGGGAGGATGGTGATTTTTTTTATTTTTTTAAAAACTACTTTATTGTGCACACCAATTTTGTAGCATTAATAAGTGCTGGTAAAAAGGGGAACCTTAATAGTTGGCACAACGATTGGTGTTGTTGCCATATGACCCCGAAGTTTATAGATTCGATTAATGGGATCAGCCTTTTGCTAATGTAAGGTAAGACTGTCTACTATAGACCCTTTTTTGGACCCTGCGCATAGTGGGAGGTGGGAACTTTATAGCACTAGGCTACCTGTTAATGAATGCTAGTAAGCTGCTTAGAATGCAGACATTGATCTAAATGATGTTCTTGACATTTGTTATTCTGTAGGTGTAAAGTCAAAGGAGGAAACCAATCATGCCAGGATGATTGTACCAGTACTAATTACTCAAAGGAAATTCCGGTGGTATCAAGGTCATCCAATGGTACTAAAAGGATCAATATGTCATATCATAAAGTCAATCAAGGAAGTGAAAATGGAACAAATGTGACGACGCATATAGCTCAACTCCAAGCTGTCCCTGCTTACACTTGTTTAGTTGAAGAAGTCAATTCGGTGAAGATGAACAAAGCTAACAATTCTATACCGGTAGCACAGGATGCTTATTCTGGTAGTCATTGTAATGAGGGGATAAAGGAAGGTGGACATTGTACTAAATCATTTATTGGTCCTTCACCTGCTAATGCTAAGAAACAGTCTTCCAACAGTGAAGTGAAAGTTAAAAATAGATCTGATTCTATTGACTTGTTTTTTGATGCATGTGAGATTAGCAATGGATGTAATGAAACACATCATGTCAAATTTCCTCCATCAGAGGCTAAGGCAAGTAACTTGGATAATCATAATGGTGACACTATGAGATCAATGGCAACCAAATGCCAGGCATCTAAAACTGGCCTGTCTGAAGGTGCTTCTTGTGCTGATTCACCATCATATGTAGATGACATGGTAGACTCAAATTCAGAGGCTGCTGCTTCTGTAGCTGCTTTAAGAAAGGCAATAGAAGAGGCTCAAGTAAGAATAAAGGTTGCAAAAGAGTCAATGAGAAGAAAGAAAGAAGGTTTTCCTGATCGTGTCAAACGGAAATCTAATATTGACGTGAAAGCTGAGAGAAAAAAGGAGACTAAACTCGCATATAAAACAATGAAACATGAAGAGATTAATACAGGGCAAACATTTGGAGAAATGGATGCTTTGCCACAAGTTTCTTCTGGGGTAGGAAAGCCAACGATGAGAAATGAGCAAGTAAGATCAGATCTTGGGGCTAAAGAAATGTGTGTTGCCAAAGAAGCTGTACAAGAAGCTCAGAAGAAATTGAAATCAACTCAAGTAGAACATAAGGAAGAGGTTAAACAGAAAACAGATCATAAAGGAAAAGTTCTTGAGCTTAAAGAGGCAGAAAATAATAGGGAAATGCTGTATATTAAAAACACAGGTAGGAATGTCTCTGAAAAACCAGAAGAATCTGATCATACAACAGAAGTGGTTAAGGAATATTGGGAACAGGAGAATAATGAAGGAAAGGTCTGCGGGGGTAGTGAGGCACGTGCATTTGAAGAACTTGTCCATGAACCTAATCATGGTTGTCAAGTTGTGGATGAAACAAAACTGATTCAGGAGACACATGATAATAGAACTACAGACAAGAGATTGAAGGTTAATGAAGATGGGAAAGTTGAGAACAAGGTTATGTCTTTTCATGAACTAGAAGATTATGAAAGCAACCTGGGTGGGCAAGGGTTAATAATAGAAAATGAAATTTTTTTTGCTTTTAAGCCAGAAGAAGAGGGTGAAAAGGTTGAAGGGTCCTTTGAGCAGGAAGAATGTAAAATTTTTTTGAGAGCTATTGAGGAACTGGGAGAGGTTGAGAAGAACATTGCTCAGGAGCAAAAAAGAAGTGAGGACAAAGTGGAGGTGTCCTGTAAGCTGGAAGAATGTGAATTGACAGAGTTTCTGGAGCCAATAGACAATGAGAGACAGTGCAGTCCACATCGGTCAGACTTCATAAATATGGAGAAAATAATAGAGAACTTGGGGTGTGTAGAGGAACATTCCTGTCAGAGAGAAGCTGCTGAAAATATGTTAAGCAATGTCTATGTGGGGGAAAATATTGTGGACCATATTCACGATGAGGAAGAAATTTATGAAAGAATTACAGAGGATTGTGAATTTGATGAAAATGAGAGGATTCAAGATGTCCAAGCAAGCGGGAATGAATTTGAAGGAGCCACAAATCTTATGGAAGAAAATGATAGGGAAAGGAAAGATAACAAGGAACCAGAAGTAATTAAAGCGACTCAAAGTGATCCTAACTACGAGGAGATAAAAGCAAAGGAAGCTGGCAAGACAACAAACTCCTGTTCTATCTATGAGCTTGATGTAACTGAGAAGTTGAGGGCATCTCCGGTGGCTGATACAATTGTTGAAAATGATGAAGCTCTTGAAGTAACACCGGAGGTTTATTCATGTGAGAATCACGAAGAACCGGATTCTGTTCAAGAGGCTGATGATTTCAGTGAGAAACATGCAGTTGAGACTTCTTCCTTCATTCAAGATGCCCTTGAGCTCACTGAAGCAGTTAATCAAACGCAAGATACATTTGAAAGAGTTGCCTTTGAAGGTGTTGCCACAAATATTGGTGAAACTGACATAAAGGTTAGGCAAAATGACGATCAGTGCTTGGAAAAAGCAGAAAATGACTGCAATCTGGCAACGCTTGTTGAAGAAACAACTCCAGAGGCTGTAGAAATCTGTAAGGATGCAAAGGAGGCTAGAGTTGCATTAAATGAAGAGATAGATGATAATCAATCTAGCTCCTCCATTGAGGAAAATTTGTTTGACAATGAACACAATATAGAAGCATCTCAGATACCTAGTACGTCGGAATGGAAATCAAGTCCCTTCAAAGAAGATGAGGTTAAATCAATTCACAGCAATCTTAAGGAGAGCGATCAAGTTTCCATGTCAATGGACGAGAAGGAGGCTAATGATAATTCGCAAAAGTTAGAGCTGGAAAAGGAACACCTCAAAAAAATTGATGAAGCAAAAGAGAGGCGAAGAGAAAGAGAAAAGGAGAAATTAGCAGTAGAAAGAGCAATTCGTGAAGCTCGTGAAAGGGCATTTGCTGATGCCAGAGAAAGGGCGGCTCTAGAGAGGGCTGCTGCTGAAGCACGTCAGAAGAACATTTCTGATGGACGAGAAAGGGTAGGAAAAACCAATAGTCAAGCAAATGACAAGACACGGGCTGAGAAGGCTGCTATGGAAGCAAAACTTAAAGCTGAACGTGCTGCTGTAGAGAGAGCAACTGCAGAGGCACGAGCCCGTGCCCTGGAAAGGGCACTATCTGAGAAGGCTGCCTCTGAAGCCAGAAATAAATCTGACAAGTCTGTTGCAGAGAAGGGCTTTGGTGCTTCCAGAGATAATGGAATGAAGCAGAACTTCCACTCAAAATCTTTCAGCTATGGTGGTATGTAATGTTATAAAGTTCTGCTATAGATGATCCATCTTTACTGTCGTTTTCTTATTTCAGAGATTCTTTATTACAGTATTTTCTGTTTCAATTTTTGTTGATTCTGTACAAATTGCATTTTATTGAAGAAGTTCGTGATTCTACTGATGTATTTAATGGAGCTGATGGTGATTCTGCTCAGAGATGTAAAGCTAGGTCCGAGAGGCATCAGAGAATAGGGGAACGTGTGGTATGGCTCCTGGTTTTGCCCAGTTTTGTTAATATGTCAAATGGTTCCTTTATTCATTGCTGTGGGCTATGCAGGCAAAGGCTCTTGCAGAAAAGAATATGCGTGATTTGCTTGTGCAGAAGGAGCAACAGGACAAAAATGTAATTATTTTCTCTCAAAATTTGCTGTTCGCATGTTTCACAATTTGTCTTACAAAATCATATTTTCTGCAGAGGGTAGCAGAAGCTCTCGATGCTGATGTCAAAAGGTGGTCAAGTGGAAAGGCAGGAAATTTGAGGGCATTGCTTTCAACATTACAATATGTATGTGTAAACATTCTAAATATACCTCTTTAGAATTTTAGCTCGGTGCATATCTTCAAATTGTTATTTTTTGATAGATAGCATATGAACGAGCCATGGATATTTTTTCCCTTACTGTTCATGAACCCAATTAAGAAAGTGAGCTTGAGCAGTAGTGATAAAATTGTTTCTTTGTGATCGGAAGGTTGGGGAGTCATATACACCGGGTCCCCCTTCTTCTTTTTTTCATGAACCCAACCCCTGTAAACTGGCGCGGGGGAAGCGTTCATGTTTACATGTAAATTATTTGAATACTTGTTTTGACTGAAATTGGACCGGTACAGAAATATTGAGAATGTACATGTGAATCGATTGATAAGCACCAATATTATGTTTCTGTATTGGACAAAAGTCACTTTCATTAAATACAACCAAATGTGTGCTTTGCTTGAACTTCCGTAGTTACTTATTTTAGTACCACGCCATTTAGTTTATCATTGGCATTGGTCGGTAGATTCATTTTTCTTAGGATTTTTTTTTTTTTTACTCCACTGAAAGCTTGTATTTTGCAGATCCTTGGGCCGGATAGTGGTTGGCAACCGATTCCTTTAACAGATATAGTAACCAACACTGCAGTAAAGAAAGCTTATCGTAAAGCTACTCTTCTTGTGCATCCTGACAAGCTGCAGCAGCGGGGGGCAAGCACTCAACAAAAGTACATTTGTGAGAAGGTTTTTGATCTTCTAAAGGTTCGGCCCTCATCCATCATTAAACATGTGTTGAAATTCAGTGGAGAAAATTGCAGAGTTATTTCTGGTTTACTTAAACAGAAAAGGAATAAAGAGAGAAAAACACACGAAGGATTTTTACTTGTTCAGAAACTTGTGTTACCAAGTTTCCTACATCAAGGATCAATTAGGGAGACCACTCCCTGGCACTTGCACTAATTAAATCAAGAACAAAAGATACAATATTCACGAATAGACTTAATGACCAAAGCCCCAAAGAAAAAAACCATAAGCCCCAAATTACAGAATCAAAAGAAACACAATACAGAAAACATATAGTGACACACCGGTCAAACACAAGAAACCTGAGTTACCACAGCAGTTCCTCACAAGAAGATCTTCTTCTTGTGTGACCGGAATCTCCTTCGCTCTCAACCACCGCAGCTTCACTCTTCAAAGGAACCACCAATCAGCCGATTGGTACCTGCAAGAACAGCAAGAAACACGAACAGAAGAGAAACAACCAAGCAAGCTTGATTGAGAGGTCAGAAAACAGGTTTCAACAGAAACCCTAGCAGAGCTCGAATTGGGAATTTTTCAGTGAGTGAATATCGAATGAAAAGAGGGCAAAAACAATGAGAGTATATAGAATGAAAACCTACTGCATATTATAAATTTAACCAAATAGTGAAACACAGCGTTTTACATGAAATGACTAAGATACCCTTAAACTAATAACCATGACAGTATGATTTACAAAAGGCTACATATGGAAATACACACATTTGCATATAACAAACTCCACCTTATTTTCATAAGGTAGCATGCAAGTACCAGTGAATGGAGATAGCCTCCTTGATCATATATTCTCAACAAGATTGACCCAGAACCTTTAACAAGTTTAAGGCATCCTTAAACTTGTTTGCAGGAACGGACTTGGTGAAAATGTCAGCAGGGTTCCATGAAGTAGAGACTTTCTCCACCTCAACCTGCTCATTAGAGATAATATCTCTAATAAAGTGCAACCTAACATCTATGTGTTTGGTCCTTTCATGAAAAGCACCATTTTTGGATAAGTGAATAGCACTTTGTGAGTCACAGAAAACCTTGGGAACATCCTTACCAAGTCCCAATTCTGATACAATACCTTTAAGCCATAAGGCTTCTTTGATTGCCTCAGTCAGTGCAATATATTCTGATTCAGTTGTTGAGAGGGCCACCACATGCTGGAGATTTGATTTCCAGCTAACCACATTCCCTCCAACAGTGAAGACATAGCCAGTCACTGATCTCCTTTTATCCAGATCAGCTGCATAGTCTGCATCACAGTATCCTTTTACACCAAACAGGTTAGAATCATCAGCAGTAAAATTTAAACAATTATCACAAGATCCATTTAAGTATCTAAAAATCCATTTTACTGCATTCCAATGTTCTCTATTTGGTTTGGACATAAATCTGCTCACTACACTCACTCCATGAGCAATATCAGGCCTAGTGCTTATCATAGCATACATTAGACTTCCTATAGCATTTGAATAAGGCACCTTTTGCATGTAAACAGATTCGGTTTCATCTAATTCACCACATACAGGTTTCAAACGAAAGTGGGCAGCTAAAGGAGTGTTCACAGGCTTGGACAAATGCATAGCAAATAGTTTTAAAATCTTTTTCACATAATGTGATTGAGATAGAGACAGCACCCTTGCATCTCTATCTCTAAAAATATCCATGCCTAAAATTCTTCTAGCAGGGCCTAAGATTTTCATATCAAATTCCCTTTTCAACATCTCCTTTAGCTTATTAATATTATCTATGTTATGAGAAACAATGAGCATATCATCAACATAGATAAGCAAATAAACATAGCTATCATCATCAGCATTCAAATAATACACACAATGATCATAGCTACACCTATTGAAACCTTGTGATATCACAAAGTCATCAAATCTCTTGTACCATTGCCTAGGTGATTGTTTTAGGCCGTACAAGGACTTCCTAAGAAGGCAGACTTTGTCTTTGGAGCCTTTCTTTATGAAGCCATCAGGCTGCTCCATAAAAATTTGCTCCTCTAAATTGCCATGCAAAAAGGCAGTTTTAACATCTAGCTGTTCTAATTCTAAATTGAAAGTAGCTACAGCAGATAAAAGAAGTCTAATAGAAGTGTGTTTAACTACAGGAGAGAAAATTTCATTATAATCTACTCCCTCCACTTGGGCATAGCCTTTGGCTACTACCCTAGCTTTATACCTTGATCCTTCTACACCAGGGATGGCAGGTTTTCTTTTGAAAACCCATTTACATCCAATTACCCGTTTATTTTGAGGTTTGTCCACTAAGACCCACGTCTGGTTCTTTGTTAGTGAATCCATTTCATCCTCCATTGCTGCATGCCATTCCTTCCAAGTACTTGACTTCATTGCCTCCATGTAGGTTGTTGGTTCCTCTTGTTCCATCAGTTCACCAACCTGCAAAGCAAAAGCAATAATATCAGCATGTGCAAATCTGCTAGGAGGTCTTATTTGCCTCCTAGCTCTATCCCTGGATAACAAATAATCAGTAGGAACATGTCCTTGCTGGTTATTTTCAGTCTCTAGTTCCCTAGGGACATCCGAAGTGTTTTCTTGTTCATTTTCAGAAGAATCCTCATGATCCTCTCTTGGATCAAAGACATTAGCATTCTGCCTTGTGAGGGCAGATTGCTCCACCTCCAACTGGACCTGATTGGGGTGGTTATTTTGCTCCTTAACCTGCAAAATATCTTTGTAGAAAGTTAGCTCATCAAAAGTAACATCTCTACTAATTACACATTTCTTTTCACTAATCAGCCACAACTTGAAACCCTTTGTGCCTTTAGGGTAACCAATGAAAACAGCTTTTAATGCCCTTGGCCCAAGCTTATCTTGCTTAAAATGCACATAGGCCAAGCACCCAAAAGGTTTCAAGTAGTTCAGATTAGGAACTTTATTATTCCAAAGCTCCATGGGAGTTTTAAAGGCTAAAACAGATGAGGGAGATCTGTTTATCACATGGCATGCTGTTGAAACAGCCTCAGCCCAAAATTTTTTACCTAAGCCAGATTCAGATAACATGCATCTAACTTTATTTAAGATTGTTCTATTCATCCTCTCAGCTATACCATTTTGCTGAGGTGTTTCAACACATGTTCTATGTCTAGCAATGCCATGCTCCTTACAATAATCAGAAAATTGATTATTGCAAAATTCAAGACCATTATCAGTCCTAAGTACCTTAACCTTCATTCCTTTCTCAGTTTCAACAGCAACCTTCCATTCCTTAAAGCAATCAAAAGCCTGATCCTTTTGCTTTAGGAAATAGGTCCATACCCTCCTTGAATAGGAGTCTATAAGGGAGAGGAAGTAGTGGCAACCCGAAAGGGAACTAGGAATATTGGGAGAACCCCAAAGATCAGAGTGAATGTAATCAAGGGTCCCTTTTGTTTGATTCTTGGCTGCTGTGAAGCTTTGCCTATGGGACTTCCCTAGGATGCAGCTCTCACAGAAGTCAAGAGGGGAAAAATTCTTTAAAGGAAGGATCCCTTGTTTACATAGCTCTTGCAATCCTTGGTTGCTAATATGCCCCAATCTTTTATGCCAAAGAAGGGGCAGATCAGAACTCTTCAAGGCCACACAGGACTCCAATCCTATGGCCTCACCATTTAAAATGTATAATCCATTCACTAGCTTACCCACCATAGCCACCCTAGACCCC
This sequence comes from Gastrolobium villosum, assembly GCA_032173675.1. NCBI lineage: Eukaryota > Viridiplantae > Streptophyta > Magnoliopsida > Fabales > Fabaceae > Gastrolobium > Gastrolobium villosum. The sequence goes on from JAVKPL010007067.1 coordinate 13,955, forward strand.
TTAACAACCTTAAGAGTTCCTTTCTCACTCTTAAAGTTGTAACCATTCAAGTCTAACATCCCCAAGGATATTAGATTTCTCCTTAGGGTGGGAACAAGTCTCACATCCCTTAGGACTTTGACAGTCCCATCACCCATTTTGAAACTGACAGACCCAATACCTGTTACTTGACAAGTATCATCATTTCCCATTAAAACTTTACCTCCCTCAAATGGTTTAAAACCACTTAACCACTCTCTCTTGGGTGTCATGTGAAATGTACACCCAGAATCCAACACCCACTCCAAATCAGTGGAGTCATCAGACAAGACCAGCAGCTCACCACTCTCATAACCAGTCAACAGATTTGCATAATCTGTTTTGTGGTTATTAGAAGGGGCAACATGTTGCTTTCCCTTCTCCGGGCAGTTCTTTTTCATGTGCCCTTCCTTGTGGCATAACCAACAGATTAACTTCTGCTTTCCTTGGTCTTTGTTTTTGTTTTGATTATTATTATTTCCCTTATTCTTGTTAAACTGGGATTTCTTTTTAGATTTCCCTTTGACATTCAGCCCCTCTACAGGAGCCTTTTTATTGGAGTTCATCTCCAATTCCTTAGACCTAAGAGCTGCCAACACATCCTCAAGGGATAAAGACTCCCTACCATACTTAATTGCAGCTTTCACATCCTTGAAAGCATCAGGCAAGGCATTTAGGAGTATAATGGCTTGGTTTTCATCAGAGATCTTTTCATCCGTATTAGCCAAGCTTATGGTTATCTTCTTAAATTCATCTAAGTTCTCATCTAATGATTTATTAGAGTCCATTTTAAAACCAAACAATTTTTCTTTAAGATAAATCTTGTTTGATAAAGACTTAGTCATGAAAAGAGATTCAAGTTTTAACCAAACCCCAGCAGCAGTGATTTCATCATCCACTTGTCTAAGGACGTTGTCAGTCAAGTGCAAAATCAGTAAACTAAATGCTGTCTCCAGCATTTCCTCCTTATCCTCAGCACTCATGGTGGCAGGTAGATCCCTAGCACCACCTAAGGCCTTGGAACACTTTTGGTGAACCAGTACAGCCTTCATTTTCTTCCTCCACATATTGAAGTCTCCTTTGCCATCATACTTCTCCACCTCCACACGTGCAGTGCCCATCTTGATGACACACAGCAAGCAAGACAGCAACCAGAACAGACGTGATACAAGAAAGAGGGGGAGAGGAAGCGCGGAAAGAACAACAAATAATATTTTGTAATAAAGAGTTCAGTGATAACAGCAATTGCAGAAGCAGAATAAAACATGCAATAAAGAATTGCAAGAAGGAAAGCAATAAGAATCAGCAATTACAAAGCACAGAAGCAGGCAAAGCACGCAACCTAAAGCTCTAGATACCAATTGTTGAAATTCAGTGGAGAAAATTGCAGAGTTATTTCTGGTTTACTTAAACAGAAAAGGAATAAAGAGAGAAAAACACACGAAGGATTTTTACTTGTTCAGAAACTTGTGTTACCAAGTTTCCTACATCAAGGATCAATTAGGGAGACCACTCCCTGGCACTTGCACTAATTAAATCAAGAACAAAAGATACAATATTCACGAATAGACTTAATGACCAAAGCCCCAAAGAAAAAAACCCTAAGCCCCAAATTACAGAATCAAAAGAAACACAATACAGAAAACATATAGTGACACACCGGTCAAACACAAGAAACCTGAGTTACCACAGCAGTTCCTCACAAGAAGATCTTCTTCTTGTGTGACCGGAATCTCCTTCGCTCTCAACCACCGCAGCTTCACTCTTCAAAGGAACCACCAATCAGCCGATTGGTACCTGCAAGAACAGCAAGAAACACGAACAGAAGAGAAACAACCAAGCAAGCTTGATTGAGAGGTCAGAAAACAGGTTTCAACAGAAACCCTAGCAGAGCTCGAATTGGGAATTTTTCAGTGAGTGAATATCGAATGAAAAGAGGGCAAAAACAATGAGAGTATATAGAATGAAAACCTACTGCATATTATAAATTTAACCAAATAGTGAAACGCAGCGTTTTACATGAAATGACTAAGATACCCTTAAACTAATAACCATGACAGTATGATTTACAAAAGGCTACATATGGAAATACACACATATGCATATAACAACATGAAAATTAGTTCTTGATCTTTACTCCAATCTTTCTCCAACAATGGAAAATCACTTTTTTACTAATGTTCTCCGTATTTGATATAATGGTTTCAACCTACAGTTACAATATACACCAATATCTATGTGGGTTCCCTTAAACTTTTTTTCATTAAACTTAAATAGTTATATATGTAGTTGTATTTGGGATTTAAATTGTCTCGTGTTCCTAACAAAACATTCTTGTGTTTGGAAGCGACGTTTTTGAAAAAATAAAGAGCAATTCCATCCATATCCATATATGTATATAAACCGTTACTAGGTATATAAAATTAAAAAAATTTCAAGTCAAATTTATTTTTCATATTATATTCATATTTAATAAAAAGTTATATTCATGGTCAAAATCCATTTTTTGTATTGTAACTATCATTCCTTTAAAACTTACATGTTGACAACGACATGCCAGTTATAATATTAAAAGAAAGTATTTTTTTGTTGTGTTTCCCATATTATGAGGCCAGAGGGTATCGATGGATGGAGCAGACGGCCGGTTTTTGAAACGTTATCTCTCTTACTGTACCATTATTCAAATTACTCGAAACATGTTTCTCATAGCTGAAGAAATAAAGGGCTGTTTGAGGATACCAAAAAAAAAAGGGGGGCTGTTTGACTCTGTTCTGTTTTTTTTTTTCTTTCTTAAAATTGTTTTGTAGAATAGTTAAGGAAATAATTGTTTTATGTGTTTTTTTTATTTTGAAAATTAAAAACCAAAACAGAAAACAAAAACAATCTAGATATTGATTGTGTTCTGACTTTTTTGTTCTTAAAACTGTTTTGTAAAATAGATATGGAAACAGTTGTTTTCAATATTTTGTTTCTTTTTGAAAGTTAAAAACCAAAACAGAAAATAAAAACAACTCATACCATACATATTCTCTAAATTTGATTAAAAAAAAACAGTTATAGTTTTCAAAATATTTTTTACAAAACAGATCTTACCAAACGAGTTTTTTAGTTTTTTTTGTTCTGAAAACTAAAAAATTATTTTCCAAAACAGAAATCAAACAGAGCCTATTATCTCTAAATCTGATTCTAAAACCAAAAAAACAGATATAGTTTTTAAAAGTTTTTTTACAAATAGGTTTTATCAAACTAGTTGTTTTTGTTTTTTCTTCTGAAAACTAAAAAAGTGTTTTTAAAAACAGTAATCAAACAGAACTTAAATATCAATTTTTGTAATTTTTTTTATTTGCAGGAAGCTTGGAACAGATTTAACATGGAAGAACGGTAAACAGCAATCAGTGTTGCGCTGCCAGATCGCAATGAGCACGGTGGCGACGATTCTTTCAAGTGTATTGTTCAATGAAAAGTAAGCTCATGTTTTAGCTGGCCTGTGAGTGGAACTTGCAATATATAGCTCATCTTGTACTGTTCCTCATTTTCTTTATTTAATTTGTTCCGCTTTAATTGGGCCTTTAATCTAGGAATAATTTACCCAGAAGATAGCTAACTAGCAAAGTATTTCACATTAAAAAAATATTTTAACGGCTTATACATGCTAAGAGACTATTACTAGTTAACTTCTGCAATTTATTAAAACACAATTCATGTCATAAACTCGCGAATTATCTAGCCTACATGTATTTCATGAGCCAAGTACCAATTTGTTCAATCCATTTTTTAAAACTCAATGATACATTTGCAAGCACAAGATGTGTTGCCAAAACTTGTCTGACAGATGATCCCGATAGTTGACAAATGAAAAATGACAATACTTGCGTTACATACGACTCTTCATTTATTCAACTGCTACTATATGTACCCAGCTCAAAATGCCAGCTTTCAGACTTGATCAACCGAGAGTTTTATTTTTTACTCTGCCATGATGATCATCGACCATGCGTTTACTTTCCAAGCACATGGAGCATTATGGCATTCTGTGCACGTAATCGGTTCTCAGCTTGCGGGAAGATAATTGAATTTGGACCTTCAATAACTTCGTTGGCGACCTCCGACCCCCTTTCTGTTGGTAAGCAATGCATGAAAAACGCTTTTGAGTCAGCTATATCCATAAGACTTTGGTCCACCTGCAAAATGCGATTGTTATTTCATGAACCTTTACTAGCCAATTAACAAATTCAAGCACACCACTGCATTTATGCACCACAGCCACAATAACAAAATAAATGCGGACTAGGTGAAACATTTATACCCATCATTGACACACTAAACCCTAAAGCCCTTATCTTTTCAGGCTAAAATATCACATTATTTACCTGAAATCCTTTAAAGATTGAGCGGCGGCGTTCAGCTTCTTCCTTTTTCCCCATGCTTTCCCAGACATCTGTATAAACAACATTAGCTCTTTTAACAGCTTCTTTGGGATCATTAGTTATCTGAATCTTGCTGATTCCAGCTTGCCGTGCCTTCTCAATTGTTTTCTCATCAGGTTCTAAACCCTTTGGACTCGCACAAACAAAGTGAATAGGAACTAAAGATGTCATCCCCAACCATGAATGGACAACATTATTTCCATCTCCAACATAGGCAATCTGATGTTTGTAGCGGAATATGTTCAGACAATCATACTCTTAAAGCAATGCCATCAACAATTAGAAAGAATAAAACTCTTTTAAACAGAACAACATATATAACATGACCTTGGTGCCTTCTAGCTGACTAATGTGCTCAGTTATAGTGATTGCATTAGCCATTATCTGGCAGGGATGGTTGTAATCTGTCAACCGATTGATCACTGGCACAGTAGCATACTTTGCAAGGTCAAGTATGTCCTGCAATAAAACAGGTAAAGCACCAATACTTGTTTATTGACAGAAAGATTATTCACATCTCCAAAGTAGAAAACAATTCATCTGACAACCAAATCAGATAGTAAGGCCCACAGTTTTAAAGCAGTTTCCTTTCATTGTAGTTCATTGCCCACTCTGTCAATTCACCCGGCCACTGTTAACTCATCTCTAGGTCTAATCAAACGTTATTATACACAACCAATAGGAGTTGGTTGATGGTTTTTTTTAATGGTTTATATTATTCCCTAACACACCCTATCACGCAAAAGCTCTTTGAGCTTAAAGTGTGTATATTACACAGACCCAATTTTTGGTTTACTTTGTGCTTACCACTAGAAAGTGGGGGGCGGTGAAGATCGAACTCGTGACTTTATGGTCCCTGAAGCTTAATACTATGTAAAGAATCACTTCAATCCAAAACCTTAAGGTGTTGGGTGAGAGTCTTTTTAATGTTTTATATTATTCTCTAACAATATATGTCATGCAATATGAGATTAATTATATATGTCACGCAGTATCAGAGCCTAATGGGGAATTACAAATATATAGTTGGATCTAAATTATTTGCTATCTATATGAGCTTTGTGTTAATATCTTAGCATGTTTCAAAATGACTATGATTGTATGATGAGGGATGAAGTTCTTGTAACTTACACTGCTATACAACTATAGCAGTAAGTCCCGTGAGTGACAATAAGTCTAATTTTCCAATGCTGTAAGAGGGACCAAAAGGACCTAAACAATCTGTTGTTTATTTATGTTAAATCTTAAGATGTAGCTTAGTTGATAAAATTTAATTTAGATCTATCCTTATCTTCTTATGGAACAAAATTAGGGTGATGATATCTCGGGGAATTATATTATTCGCAAATATGTTCAGATCTCTTTTTTATTCTATTTCTTCTAAGCTTTCTTTTAAAATCTCTATCTACTTTCTTCTTCTCTTCAAGAACATCAAATAAGAAACTCTTCAAAATATTTTCAAAGGAGAAATCTCCTTTGAAGATATCAATCAAGACATGGATGATTGGGAAATCCCCAAAATCCCAACAAATGAACTCTACAACTCAAGGGAGGATTATTTCGTAAATCTGATTATATAATCAGAATTGTAGAAAGAAATATTTCTCTTGAACTTGAATTCAAAGAATTTAGACTCCTTTCAAAAATATAGCAAATTCGTATTGAAATTCAAGAAATATGGTACTATTGAAATTACTTTTGATCGAAGAAATTCGTTCAACTTTCTAGATCTGTGCAATCTATTCAAAATCAAGATTTTTCGTTCTGAAGATTTTCGATCGGCTCTTTCTAGAAGATCTTTTTCCACAATCTCTGAACTTAGTAAGATTATGTCCATCTTCAAGGGCTAGATGCATCTTCTACTCTTTCAAAGCCAACATATCATAAGGAGGACGATGAAGACGAAGACAATCCAATTCAATCTCCAACCTACTCTTCTATGAATGTTCCTTATGATGTTATCTATGTTCAACATAGATAAAAAATCCCTTACGAAAGAACTTAATTTTGAGGAATGAACTTCTCAAAGAGAATGGTTCTTCCAAAATTATAAGGGTGTAAACATAAAACAAATCCAAGAATTTCTTAATAAAGCAAAGTTAAACATTCCCTTCTTCGATTGGTTTCAAGCTTATTATGTCCAAAATAATATCAATTATCCTTTCCAAACTCCACAATCTACACACGTCATTATTGTTTGGCATCTGAAGGAAGGTGAGATTGTCAAGTTCGAACTTCCTCTGACTACTCTCCTTCAACTCCCAAACATTAGAGACGAAAGACATAAACTAGTAATTGCTTCACCTTTCAAATCTAAAGACGAAAGAGAACCAATAACTCCAAAAGATATTAAAAATCTTGTGTAATAATCAAATTATACTAATAAATATCTTTAATATTTAAATGAAAGATTTAACAAATCTATGAAAGATGAACCTCCTTCTTTTATAGATAAAATCTAAAAAACCTTTACTCAAACCCATTAAAATGACAGAAGAAATTAAAAATGATTTTGCGAAATTAAAATCTTTTCAGATAACTCATCAAACTCAGTCTCAGGATGAATTACTCAATAAGATTAATGAAAAATTATTTTTAATTGTTCATGATACTCCTCAATCTTCTCAAGAGACACAACAATCTAATAAACTTGTTACAAGACAAACTTCTAAACAAGTTAGTATTTAAGTCAATATGATGAATCTTCTGAATCCAATAATAATTTTGATATTAAGATTAATCTCATATCTGGTATTAATAATTGGAGATACCCTTCCAAAATTTATTATCAAAAAGCCACTGCTCCTGATCTTTTAATTGAAGAAACAGATTCAAACTTTAGAAGTTTTAGTGCCAATAATGTCTATGAATGGAACATAGATGGTCAAACTGGGTATAATATACTCAATACTCTTCAACATATGACGATGGTAGCTATTGCTTACCAAACATCTAATGACTGTTCTAAGGAAATTATCGTCAATATTCTTGTCGCTGGTTTTTCTAGCCAACTCAAAAGTTGGTAGGATAATGATCTCTCTGATGATAAGAAAACTTCAACCCTTATTGCCATTAAAACTAATTCTAATGGCCTCCCAATCACAAGTGAAGGAAAACCTATTCCAAATGATGTTAATCAATTAAGCTTCATGATTGTCCAACATTTCATTGGAGATCCATCCCTATGGAAAGATCGCTTTGTTGAACTCCTTTCCAATCTTAAGTGTAGAACCTTAATAGATTTTAATTGGTATAAGATACCTTATTAACTAGAGTTTGTACTCTTGATGATAGCCAACAACCTTTCTACAAAGAAAAATTCTTAGCTGATCTACCAAAATCCTTAGCAGATAAGGTAAGAGATAAAACCTATAATCAATCAGTAACATGTGATATCCCTTATGAGGAATTAAGTAATGGTGGTATTCTCAAACAAAAAATTACAGACAAAGATCTTATCATTGTATACACTTCAAAGCATTGGAATTCTGGACAACAAAATTATTCCACTATTAAAAAAGAAGTTTTGGCAATTGTTATTTGCATCTCAAAGTTTTAATATGATTTATTAAACCAAATTTTTTTAATCCGTGTTGATTGCAAATCTGCAAAAGACATTTTACAAAAAGATGTTAAAAATTTAGCATCCAAATAAATATTTACTAGATGGTAAGCAATTTTAAGTGTTTTTGATTTTGATATTTAATATCTCAAAGGCATATTAAACTCTCTCCTGATTATCTCACTTGCGAATTTCTGCAGGGAAGATAAAATCAGAAATATACCGAAATCGGCAAAATCAACTCTTCTCGAGGAAAATGTTCAGGTAAACTAATCCTCGCAGGATTAGCCAAACATTCCGGCTCCAAATTCCAAAAAATTGGGTCATCTACCTAACCCCAATATGGCTCCTCTACCCAAAGTGTTGAGGACACTTCCTTTTCTAAACAAACCAAGGCCAATTATGCCATGCCAATTCAAACTCTCCAAGCCTTCCAAGACTAAGGTTTGACCCATCTACCTAAATAAGCTTGGGTAAATATTGCATCTAAAGAAGAACAAGATGGGAGAAAACTCCCTGTTCTAATTGAAAACCTAAAGAACAAACAGATTCTCAACCTTTCTACCAAAACCTTGAAAATACAATTAAAATTAATTTCTGCCTAAATACCAAAAACCCAAACACCTTACATCCCAAAAAATAAATTCAAAGAGGTAATCCAAATGAAGCTAGCATACTAGGATAACAAACCAATCAAAGTGCCTGCAAAATTCTTTCCAAAAGATTCCAAAGGATGCCAATTTCATTCAAAACCTCTTGCTTTAAACAAGTCTCAATTTTTTTATGAATTTCTCCTTTTGGATTCAAACTCAATTTATATTTAAAATTATAAACATCCCAAAGACCTTTAGTATATCACTCACTCAACTATCCAAATTCTTAAGGTGATTACCCCATCAGAATATGAAACCCAAACAAAATCACAAAATTTTCTCAATCATATGACCCAATTGGTTATAATTATTGAGACTATGAACTAGCTTGGAATATTGTTTTCTTCATGCAAAATAAAGAAAATAAACAGTCTTGGCTAATTTATTTCAAACAAAATGTCCAATACAAGTTTCCGCAATGGTTTATAAAATGGTTTGACTATTTTGGACCAATCTTAGATATCCTTCCTCCTATGGTGATTGAAGGATTAACAATCTTTTCACATAAATTTGATATTTTCACAAGAATAACAACAAGCTTCCTCTACTTTGAAAACAAGCCTTCGTCAAATAGTGGATTGGATTTGACACTTCCCGAGCTTCCAAAAAATGTCAAGCTTTGGTTCAAATGGATCCCAAAATTGATTAAGTAGGCAAATCCAGAAGTTTGTACTTTCTTGAACCAAAAGGCTCAAACTACAATATCTCTGGCGACATCAACCAGTAAAGAAAGATTTGCAGAATATTCTTAATCTCCTTCAGAAAGAAGAGGCTGGAACATATAAATAGAAGACAACTTATCCTTGTTCGTCCATCACTTCATCTGCAGAAGAATTTTATCAGAATGAAGATGAATGCTTTGGATTAGATTTGGCTGAATAGAGCCGATTGAGAGGATTCTTTTTGTTTGGAATCGGATATTGAATCCATTGAAGAGCTTGATTGAGAGGTTTATAGTTAATAACCAATCGAGGAGTACATCTTTCGATCTCAGCTTGTTTGTTGACATAGAAAGCAAAGCACGACCAAGGACTCTTGCTTTGCGAATGAGATTTTTACTCACAAGATAAGAAATTTCCTTATGACAATACTCTAAGAGTTCATCATTCATTTGAATGGGTCTAGCTTTAGTTGGATTTTGCCGTTCATTGAAATCTGTCTCATAAGGAAGATCAACAATGTATTTTTTCCTTTGCCAAAAATCATTTGAAATATCAGAACAGATTGTTTCCTGAATTTGTTCAAAAGAAGCTTTAATTTTCTGTTGAATATCAAGTTGATTTAATTGATTTTTAATATTCCTAAAAGAAATTTCTTCTTTTAGAAAATTAATCTGATTTCGTTTGTAAAGGATAAGATTTAACTCTCTTATAATCGATTTCCTAAGAAATTTAAAGAGAATAGGTTTGTTCAGATAATAAGTATACCTTTATCTGAGATAGTTAAAGGAAAGAGAAAATTTATGAATGGTGTTCCTAGAATCACTTCATTCTTAAGATTCTTAAAAAGAAGAAACAATGTTTTAACTCTTAAATCTTGATTTTAAATGATTGCTTTGGGGAATTTGCAATTAACTTACAGTTTAGAACTACTAGCAGTGTTAAGTTGCTCAGAAGTTTTTTCAAAGTATTTTGTAGGAATTAGACCTTCTTGAATGCAGTTCAAATTTGTGCCTGTATCAAACAGAGCTTTAATTTCAAGATCAAAATTTCCTACATCAAGTTTGATTGTAATGTAGAATTTTTGGATTGTTAATTGATTAATTGATCCTAAGAATTCTTCATTGTTGATATAATTATTTTCTTCCTGATTAGGAGTATTTTTATGTCTTTATCTGTTGATTCCTCATTCTATAAATGAAGGATATTATGATGGGTTTATTCTTGCTATTTGATTTGTTTAACTTCAAATTTTTAGAAGGCTAATCTCATGGACGTCTTGAACAATTACTGGCTTAACTATTTTTTTTAAGGTTGAATTTGTTTGTGGCTAATAAGTCTTTGGATTTAGAAGTACTGGCGTCTAAAGAAGATTTTAATTTTTCTAAGTAAACATTTTTTCCTAAGTGTCAGGAATAAAATATATAACTTCGAACAACAAATATGGTTTATGTCATTAAACCAGATTCAACAAATATTCACAACAAATCTTGTGAAGATTGTGAATCTTCGTCAGAAATTAAGTCATATTCTCGAATTTATTTTAAGTTTTCTAAAGATTCTTTATAAGATTATTCATCAGAGGTTTGGATAAAATTATTGTTAATCTATTTTTCAATAGATGGATCTCAGTTTAATTTTTTTGTTTTCTTTTAAACTTACAATATTTGGTGACTTAGATTTTATGTCTCTTTTTGGGTTAGGATTATCATTTTTATATCTAGATTTTGTTTTGAAATTTTGAAAAGTTTTAAGTGGTTTAGATTTATGTTTTTAAGTTTTCGTAGAGCAAGGAAGACCAAATTGTTTGCAAAATGATACTTTATCTTTATGAGTTGAGGCTTTTTTTAGCAAGTTGATGCTTGACTTATCATCTTAATAGATTTTTAAGGATACTTTTTGGGTATAAGCAATAAGTTGACCATGATTTAATTGCTTATAAGGGACATCTGATACCAAATAAGGGGCGAAAGGGGCAAAAAGAAAAGAGAAAGGGAACCAAAAACAGAAGAGAGAAGCAAGAAAGCAGAAAGATTGCCTACATAAATGTTAATGAATGTACAAATAAATTAATAAAGTGAGCGCGACAACTGAGCCTTCCGCATGAAGAGATGAGAGAAGAAGTGTTACAAATTTTTTTCAAAACATAAAGATTACAAAGCTTGGTACAAGATTTAAGAAATAAAGATTGAAAGAAAGAAAAGAGCAGAACACCTCACACACTCTCTCTAAACTATCTCTCTAAAAGAAGAGGAAATCCAAAGATGCCTTCTGCATTCAGAAGGGATCCTATTTATAGAAAATTAAAAGTGTACAGTAAGAATACAATAACTATGAATAGTAACTACCAAATGTGTTGCTATAGTGATTTTCTACGGTCCCCTGATGACACTTCTTAATTATCGTTATTGCTTACGTCATTACTGTGGACATCATTCTTATATCATTTTGTCATAAGTAATTGCTACAATGATTATCATTTCTGTAACACCCCGTGTTAACCCAGTTTGTTAACATGTCATCGTATTAAGTCACGCTTAATTTAAAAATGCAGAATATCTTTTTCTTTTCAATTATGACGTCATTATCATTACCAAGTTGAATTACTTAATTCATTTTCATAAAATCATTGCCTGTATGTAAATTGCAAGACAGCTAACTGGAATACCTCATAATATAAAATAAAGTGAGTATCTAAGTCACGGGACTATAACATATAGCCCAGACAATATCCTGATACATTATACAACTAATGTCTGAAAACATAAGCAAGTCAAAGTGGCATGGACAATCCCCATGCTCACCAAATAAGGCAACAAAGCCCTAACAGCAGTCTCAACAACAACAACATAATCATAAATGCAGCTAAACATAATAGCAACAAGCATATCCAACATGTCAGCATAAGCATGTAAAATCAACTAAGCTACGGCCTCTTGCTGTCAGAGGCATTAGCCCCCAAGCTACCTGAACCTGAAATAAGCATCCCCAAACGTGGGGTAAGATCTCTAAACAAGAAATCTCAGTAAGACAAGGTGTCCTCAAGGATCTTCCACCCCAAGCTCACTTACATGTGCACTATAAGTTCAAAACGCAGTTTAACAGTATAAGTTCCAAAATAGTGCAATGCAGCAAATAATCATGTCATGTGTGTTATAACAATTCTACTGATCAAAAAGTGCAGGAATCCATCTAAACCCACACAGTACTAGCCATTGCTGTACTTGCCCACAGGACCACTCCTTGGCCCCCTATAGGCATAACACCACATACATATCATAAGCAATTGCACTTAACAGCTCATTAGTATTTCATAAAACAGTAGATGAAAACCACATCATGCATATAAACCACCCCCCAGGGGACATGGTGGAACCAACAATGGCTAAGCCGAGGACAAAAAAGCTTACCTTGCAAGCTAACAATCCACTGCCAAGAGTCCACACAACTCAAGGTCCAAACACACCAGAATCACAATCTGGTTTAGACCAGCAATCATATCAATAAACATTGCTCATACGCATAAACATAAAGACTACGTTTTTCTTTTATGATTTATGTCTTAAGGCTTCCCACAAAGCCACAAGCCCTTAATCCCTTGATTCTGACTTAGTTAAGTATTTACAGAAGTCCACAAACCCATAACTCAAATCTGTATGAACAGTACCTTACTGTTCATTGAAAACCCAGAATATCCGGATATATGTTGGGGCCATATCCAGATATCAATATCCGGATATTTCCGAACAAATATCCAGATATTTCGCGACAGAACTCAGATTTTGCATTTCGCGAAAATATCCAACTAAGGTCCAACTTTTACCGATTACAGAAGCTTAATCATGCATTTCTAGGTGTTTTTAGCATTACCCAACGTTAGGTTATCATCTTAGCTTGTTACATGCATCAAGGTTCCATTTTAACCATGAAAACTGTTGCACCCGACAAGTGTATCGATCGCACAAGTAATAAAGCAGTAAGTATAAGATCGTCTCCACAGGGATTGTAAGACAAGTACCACAATAACCAGTCCCCTTAAGTTGGACAAATCGATTGGTTGTTGACAAATAATTGTAATTTAAATTAAATGACAATAAAAGTGAAAGACTTGTTTTTGTATTTTTATATTGAAGAACAAAACAAAGAACAAAGATTGATTTTTGTAAAAGATGTGAGAAAATACTGTAGCCAGAGTACATTCACCAAATGCTCCCAATTTTACTTTGGATTGATTCACAGTATTTATCGAAATTAACAACTCAGACAAATTATCATCTTTAGAATAATTAATTAGATCCCAATCCCTTAGTGATCTAACCCTTTAATTCAATTGGAACCCTAATCCCTTAGTAATCCCGCATGAAAATAAGCATTATGCAGATAAATCCCACGACTGCAATTCATACAAGTCTATTCCTAGAACATGCATGAATCGTCATCTTTATCTCCTTTCAGAATCAAAATTCCAATATTCCTATTGCAAACCCTAATCCCCAGAATATCATCCCCTATTAGGTTGATCATATCTAACAGAAATAATATCAATACGCACAAGATAAAGATGAAGTATATTAAAATCAACACATAAAGTGATTCAATCCTTCGTACCAATTGTTCACAAAGGGATCATGACCCTGACTACAGAAAATAAATCTAGGCAATCAACATCATGATTGCTGATCTGAATTCAACATAAACTTAAAATAAAATAGAAAGAAAAATACAGGAACGGGACGACGAACACGAAGAACGCCTTCCTTTCTTCTCCAAGCTGGATCTGCCTCTAGGTTTTTGTGTGTGTCACTCCATGAGGTTGAGTCTCTTATTTATAAGGGACTTTGACCTAATTCTTCAAATTAAAATTCCAATCCTTTGCGCCTCCCACGCTGACAGCGCCACTCCCGCGCTGTGGGCGTGGGAGCCTCTGCC
>JAVKPL010007068.1:0-28533 GCA_032173675.1 Gastrolobium villosum
AACACACAACCCAACCCCTTCCCGGAGGCATCGGTGTAAAGCTCAATCTCGGGTGCAGGATCAGGAAGGACTAACACAGGAGCAGTAGTCAGTCTCTCCTTCAACTCCTGAAAACATTCCTCTCACTCGTGAGTCCACACAAATGGATTCTCTTTCCGAGTGAGGCGAGTCAAAAGGAGAACCATCGTGGAGAAACCCTTGATGAACCTCCGTTAGTAACCTGCCAAACCCAGAAATCTCCTCACTTTCGTAACTGTCTTCTCCCAATCCAGCACGACCTCGATCTTGTTGGGATCCACTACAACTCCATCTGTTGAAATCACGTGCCCAAGGAACTTCACAGACTTGACCAAAACTCACACTTTGAAGGCTTCACATACAGCTTCTTCTCCTTCAGCACTTGCAAAACAATCCTCAGATGCTCCGCATGCTTCTTCTCTGTCTTGGAGTAAATCAGAATATCGTTAATGAAGAAGATCACAAACTGATCCAGGTACAGCTGGAAAATCTGATTCATGTAGTCCATGAACACAGTAGGTGCATTGGTGAGTCCAAACGGAATCACCAAATACTCAAAGTGACCGTATCTCGAGCGAAACGCGGTCTTAGGGACATCCTCCGGCTTCACCCGAATCTGATGGTATCGGACTGGAGATCAATCTTTGAATACACACAAGCACCCCTGAGCTTATCCAACAGATCATCAATCCGAGGAAGAGGATACTTGTTCTTGATCGTCACCTTGTTCAGCTTCCTGTAATCGGTGCACAATCGCATTGTCCCGTCCTTCTTCTTCACAAAGATGACCGGTGCTCCCCAAGTAGACACACTCGGTCGAATGAAGTCCTTCGCCGAAAGATCTTCAATATGCTTCTTCGACTCTGCCAGCTCCGGTGGCGACATCCGGTATGGAGCTAATGAAATAGGCCCCACACCAGGCAACAGATCAATGGAGAACTCTATCTCCCTCTGCGGTGGAAACTCAGGAATTTCCTCGGGAAATACCTCGAGGAATTCCCTCACCATAAGAATGCCAGTGAGGTCCTCCTGTGTCCACTCACCAAACCTCTCAACATCACATAGCCAAATGCCCATGCTCTCAAGGCCTTTCTAGCTTGTAGGACTGAAATGAACGACGAGGAACTAGCTGTGGAATCACATGAAGACATCACCACTCGCTTGGCACAACAGTCAATCATCACACAATTTCTAGACAACCAATCTATTCCCAGAATAATCTCCAAGTTGGCCATCGGCAACCCTATCAGATCTACCGAGAAGTCTCGGCCATCCCACTGAAATGCTAAATCGTGGTGAACAGTGGTAGAATCATAAATCTCTCCGGTGGCGGTGGTCACCCGTAGCGGTGGAGAAAGCACATACATGGGCAATTCAAGCCCCACAGCAATCGGGGTAGCAACAAAAGAATGCGTAGCCTCAGAGTCAAACAAGACATCCACAGATGCACCACTAATGGTAACAGTACCTCTAACAAGGTTCGGAGCTCGATCTGACTGCTGACGATCCAGAGTATAAACACGCCTCGTGGCTGGTGGCACTGCAGGTGCCGAAGTAGGTGGAAGGGGAACCATTTGCAATGGAACCTCCTGAGCTGCAGCAGCTCTCCCTGTCATCGATGGACAGTCTCTAGAGAAGTGGCTCTCCTTGCCACACTGAAAGCAAATCAACTGACAGGTAGAACACGTCCCAAAATGAGTCTTCCACATCCCGAACACTTGGGAGCAAGAGGTCTCATGCTCCCCTGAGCAGAAGTCCTCTTGAACTGATTCAACGCTTGCCAAGCTGCCATCTGATTTCCCTTTCCCTTGTTCCCAAACTTCCTGTCTCGCCAAGAAGTGGAACTACCAGCTACCTTCATCGTCGTCGTCTCATCTACCTTGGCCCTCTTGGCCTTGCTCATGTTGTAGAAGTCCTCAATATCACGACACTGCTGAACCAGCGTCCCAAAGTCTCTAGAAGTAGACCCAGCTAGATAACCAGCAATACCCTCACTAAGTCCCCTGCGAAACTTAGCAGCCAAGAATGTAGGAGTAGGCCTCTCCATCCTGAAGTGTGAAAACTTCACCAGTTCATTGAACTTGGCCAGGTACTCGTCAATTGACAACTAGCCCTGAACCAATCTGTCAAACTCCCCTCGCTTCCTCTCCTGTGCATCATACGGGAAGTACTGACCCAGAAAGCACTCCTCAAAGAACGGCCACATCATCACACGGCCCTGCATCTCGTAGATAAGAAATGTTGGTCCACCACTCATGGGCCTCGCCCTCCAGCATGTAGGTGGCAAACATCAGCTTCTGCGGATCTGAACACTGCATGATCCGGAAGATCTGATCCGGAAGATCTTGTCTAACGCCTGAAGCCATCTAGCAGCAGCAATGGGATTATAAGATCCATCAAAAGAAGGTGGCTTATGCTTGCGGAAAGCATTCAGCCGACGGTCGATAGCATCTCTATCTTCAGCAAAATCCACAAAGGGCTCCATCACCCCAGTCGCATGACCAGTGCCCTCAACTTGACTCTGGCCCTCTTCCTGCTCACTAGGCGGTGGTAGAGGCGGTGGTAGAGGTGGTGGCGGTGGGAACTGACCAATAGCGGGACCAGCTCTCATCTCCTCCAGCATGACCCTCATCATGGTCATGTTCGCCAAACGGTTCGCCTCAAGCGCATCCTCCGTGGCTCTCCGGTTTGCTTCTCGAGCAGCGTCCATCATTGCCACGTTGGCCACTCTCGCGACCTCCTGCATCTCAGCTAATGCAGTCAAGATTGGGTGGGTTGACCCTCAATAGTCTCTCGTGTTCTCCTGGGTCCTACCATGACTCTGCACAAGTTACTCAATTTATGAGTTGATCAGGCCCACACAATGTGATCACATATGCATCATCATAATAAAAGCCATTGGAGTAACACATAAGACAGACACAACCAAACATCCTAATCATTGCAATACATACAGGCTTTTCCCTTGAACCGTTACTCTGATACCATAAATTGTAACACCCCGTGTATACCCGGAATATTAACATTACATCGTATTAAGCGGTGCTTAATTAAATATGCGGTATATTCTTTTTCTTTTCAATTATGACGTCATTATCAATTACCAACTTGATTACTTAATCAATTTCATAAAAAAAAATGCTTGTATGAAGATTGCAAGATAACTAACTGAAATACCTCATAACATAAAGAGAAGTGTGGATCTAAAATCACGGATCTACATCACGTAATCCGGACAATATCCTGATACATTATTACAACATCAAATAAAACTAAGACATAACAAGTCTACGTGTCATGGACAAACCCCATGCTCACCAAATAAACAACATAGCCATCCAAGTCTCAACATAAAACTCCATAAACATAAATGAAGCTAACAACACATCATCAACAGGCACAATCAACATATAAGTCAGCACTATCTAACTCAACTCTGGCCTCTTGCCACCTGAGGCCTCAACATTACCTGAACCTGAAATAACCATCCCCAAACGTGGGGTGAAATCTCTAATCAAAGAAATCTCAGTAAGACAAGGGGTCCTCAAGGATCTTCCACCCCAAGCTCACTTACATGTGCAATATAAGTTCTAAAAGCAGTAATTCAATATCAGTTCCAAAACTATGCAGTGCAACAGATATCTATGACATGTGTGTTTATCGCTATCTACTGGCCAGAGAAATGTAGGAATACGTCTATACCTACATGAGTACAAGGAACACCGCTTGCACCTCACCCACAACCTCACCATCTTGTATGTACTATATACTCAGGCTTACCGTATAGGTGGACATCACACGCATATCATAAAAGCACATTGCATATAATAGCTCAACAGCATTTCCAAAACATCAAAGCATGAAACACAGCAGGCATATAACCATCTCCCCATGGGACATGGTGGAACCACAACATGGCTAAACCGAGGACACAAAAGCTTACCTTGCAAGCAATCAATCCAAGCCAAGAGTCCAACCACTCTCAGAGTCCAAACACAGCAGTATCACAATATGTTATGGACCATTAACATATCAATATACACGCATCTCAAGCATACAATATAAAGACAATGCCTTTCCTTTACGTTTTACGTCTTGAGGCTTCTAACAAAGCCACAAGCCCTTAATCACACGATTCTGACTTAGTCCATTAATTACAGAAGTTCAACTTCCTTAATCTAGGGTCCACAAACCCGCAATAGCCTACTATATGAACAGTAAAGCTACTGTTCTTCGAAATCCCAGAATATCCGGATATTCCTCGGGGCATATCCGGATATGCAATATCCGGATATCACACTGACCATATCCGGATATTCAATATCCGGATATCCAGATCCCCATATCCGGATCTCGATATCCGGATACCATATCCGGATCTCGATATCCGGATACCATATCCGGATATCTGTTCAACAAATATCCGGATATTTCACAACAGAATGCAGTTCTGCATTTTCGTGAAGATATCCTTCCAAGGTTGGGTTTTTACTGATTAAAGACCCTAAAGCATGCATTTCTAGGTGTGTTTGACATTACACAACGTTAAGTTATCATCTTTTAGCCTTTACATGCATCAAGGTTCCATTTTTAACTAAGAAAACTCAAGTTCAAAGGTGGTGATCATACCACAAGCCAAAACAGAGGTAGATGATACTCTTGGAGGTCTCTCAACTGCTCCAAAACTCAGGTAAAACAAGGTGCACGAAAATGGTGAAAAAGGTTGGTTCTTTAACACCAAAGGTCACCACTTGGACCACCAAAATCCAAGACAAAACTCCCTTCAACTCAAAACCACCAAGAACAGAAACTCAGCCCACAAGACACACCTCCCACAGCCTCTACACTCAGAAAAGAAGCTCACCTCACACTCACAACACTAGACCCAAGTGTTTACAAGTTCAAAGATGCAAGGAAACAAGTAAAGGTGATCACTTAGCCAAGAAAATGGTGAAGAGAGGCTAAGAACTCCAAACACAGCTGACCAGCACCAACACTCACGCAGGAATTTCTGTTTTCTAGGGCAATCTGCCCTTAACATGAGTATATATGGCCATTTCAAAGTAAAACACACAGTATTAACTTAATTAGCTATGCTTACAATTTTAATCCTAAATTTAGGATTCTTAACCTACTTGATTTTACAAGAGTTATCATATTTTTATTTTATTTTTCTGAACAACTTTCCGGTACGCACTTTTCCATATCTAGTATCAGTTCTGGCATCAGATCAAGTCCTACATATTATTCTAGTAATTATCATGCACTCATTTTTTGGTAGCATTTATACCAACTAGCAGAACCGGTTTCTGCACTTTTCTTCCGAAAAACGACTTTCAGCATTCTTACCCCCTTACTATAATTATTTAAGCCACATAATAATTATTAGGGTCAATTATGGAATCATTTCCTAATTTATCATAATTAATCAATTAATTTCCTTAATTAGCGGTGCGTGTTCTTACAATAATAGTGGTGACCCCCCATGTGTTGCTCTTCCTCCCAATCTTCCCATTCTAATTGCTCGCCCACCATTCTGTGATACTGCCTCGCTCTTCCTGTTCCCCAAGCCTGTTCATCATACTCCTGTTCTTCCCTTCTCTGATTTCCTCCTCGTACTCCGTCTTGGTGCCCCATCCTCTCTGGAGGACTCCTTGACCCTCGAGAAGGTTGTCCTCTTTTTGCTTCAGTTCCTCTGTTTCCTCCCGCAGTTGGATGTGATAACGAAATATAAACTAGGGAGAGGGGACAAAGATCATCCCCTCCTGTTGGGGGATTGCTGCATATTTCCTGTAAGCTGTCTCTCCATCAAACCACTTCTCCTTTGCCCTTCTTCTTGATGTTGCCTATTCCTTATATCTTCTACTAATTGAATTAATGCTTCTCCGATTGTATTCAGAGACCGACTCCTTCCACTGGATCGGAAAGAGTCATCCTCTCCTCTGTTTCCCCCATCTTCCACCGCTCGCTCGTCACGGTTTGTGGCTTGCCATCTTCCACCGCTCGCTCCTATTCCCACAGACGGCGCCAAATGTTCTGGACGAACATTAGTCTGGATTCTGTGTGGTTAATGTGTGTTTGATCTTAGGCACCTATCCTTGAACGTGAGTTGTTATTGATATTATCATGGGATCATGGTAGGGCCCATTATGGACTATAATACGTGAGTTCTTCCCCGGGTTATCTAACCAACCCTCTAGTAAGGGGTTATTCCGGGTTCTGTTAGCCTGTATTGTAGGGTTCTAGGGTTTCAGAAGGGAAAAGAGAGGAGGTTAGAGAGAGAGTTTAGAAAGAAAGAGAGATTTGTCCAACAATTTTCTATGTTTTCTTTTCTTTGTGGTTTTCATTTATATTCCTCGCTGTTACAATGGTATTTTAAAAAGATAATTAATTACAAGATTCTGAAATCAGCCCAATACATAATCTTTCAGCCCAACACATAATCTTCAAATCTCCTGGGCTTGTTGCTATTTCTACGGGCCCTGTTGGGTTGGGCTTGTAACAGGCTTCGGCCCACAACATCCCTTCCCCCATAAGAGCCAGCCTCGTCCACGATGGCTGTTGAGTGTGGAGTGCCAGCTGGACCAATGGGAACTGTAAGTGGGGAGACGCACGGATCGTCACGCGGGCCGTTCGATTGGAGTGCTGCAGCTGATGAAGCGACGGCTGGGATTTGAGGAACGTGGGTGCCAGCTGTTTTGCACCCTGAAGATAGTGATACGTGTCTGTTTGAGAGTGGACCGCCCAAGGGAACTGGAGTGGAAGACTCGAACGTCTCATTGCTGTCGGTCACATTTCTCAATAGCGTTGGAGTGTCTGATGCCAGTGCTGGGACGAGGGTAGAGGCTTCCACCGCTGGAGATGACGGTGCGATACCGGAGACCGCTGTTGATGGTGTCTGTGCGGCTGCAGAGACCGCCGGTGGCCGTCACGAAACACTTGAAGACAACAAATCAGGTGAAAAATGCGAACTTTCGTTCGATCTGCCCTGGTTATTTGAGATGTGTTGTCGTTTAACCCCTTCCATGATGGCAAATTCATCTTCCCATGTGCAGTCGTCTGGGGATAAGCCTTCCCACTGGACCAATACCTGCGGAACCTCATGACCCTGACGCCAGATCTTTCTTTGGCTGACGATGATAGACGGATGGTGCACTGGAGGACCCTCGGGGGCAGCCTCTGGTAACGGCTGGTGAGGCTAACGGTGAGCAGCATGAAAGGATCTTAACAACGATGCATGGAAAACATTGTGGATCCGTGAAGACTCCGGAAGTTGGAGGCGGTAGGAGACTGGCCCGATCTTTTCTAAAACTTGAAAAGGTCCATAGAAACGTTGAGCAAGTTTTTTAGATGAACGGCGAACCACCGACAGTTGCCGATAGGGTTGTAAACGGAGC
Source organism: Gastrolobium villosum (assembly GCA_032173675.1). Lineage (NCBI taxonomy): Eukaryota > Viridiplantae > Streptophyta > Magnoliopsida > Fabales > Fabaceae > Gastrolobium > Gastrolobium villosum. The sequence goes on from JAVKPL010007068.1 coordinate 7,416, forward strand.
AAAACCCATTCTCCAACTGTGAAAGTTTTTTCTTTTCTCTTTTTGTCTTCATGAGCCTTCATGGCTGTTTGTGATTTAAACAAGTTATCTTTCAATGTTTGCAGGATATGAGTTCGAGTCACCAAATTCGACTCTACTGCATCCACCGAAGCAGATCCGAGTGTGTACGCCAGCAAGTTTGGGGGTTTTCGTCCAAAGGTAACCTCAAAAGGTGTCAAACCCGAGGAACGGTTGAATGAAGTATTGAAATGATACTCTGCAAAACTAAGGTACTTTGACCATAATTTTGGGTGAGTGTGTGTAAAGGCTCTGAGATACTGCTGTAAGCAACGGTTCACGCGCTCGGTTTGGCCGTCTGACTGAGGGTGATATGCTGTGCTGTATTGCAGGGTCGTGCCTTGAGGCTTAAACAAGGTTCTCCAGAAGGAGCTAAGGAAGATGGGGTCACGATCTAATATGATGGTGCGAGGGAATCCATGGAGCTTACCGACGGATTCCCAAAATACTTTAGCCACCTGAGAAGCTGTATAGCTGGTGGGTAACGCCATAAAGTGCCCTCCCTTGGAAAACCGATCCACCACAACCAAAAATAGCTGTAAACCCATTGGATTGTGGAAGGTGAGTAATAAAATCCATAGATATATCTGTCCACAAGGAGTCAGGGGGAGTGATAGGTTGTAACAAACCATATGGGGCATGATTTGGGGGTTTAATTTTTTGACACACATCACAGCGTTTGACAAAATTTTTGACATCCTTCCTGATACCTTTCCAGGTGAAAGAAGAAGAAATGCGTTGGAGTGTGGCATTGACACCGGAGTGGCCTCCTTGAAGAGAGGAATGCATGTCCTGTAGCAGCTTGGGGATCAAAGAAGAACCCTCCGGCACATAGATACGATTCTTTAAGAGCAAGAGCTTGTCATGTATCTTCCAATTAGGCCATAAACTAGGAGTAGTGTGTAGGTCTACCATTATTTGCGTAGAATAGGAATCCTGTAATAATTCCGTGTGTAATAAGTCAGTGTAATGCGAAGTAGGCCCGGTCAGGGCCGACAATTGGGAGGCAGCCGGAGCTGTCAGCCCCTCTGTATTCCGGGAAAGGGCATCTGCAACCACGTTGGCCTTTCCTGACTTGTATTGAATGGTGAAGTCAAAACCCAGTAGCTTTGCCAGAAAGAGCTGCTGCTCAGGGGTCTGAATCACTTGAGACATCAAATGGTGCAGACTCTTGTGATCTGTGCAAATAATAAAATGGGAGCCCAACAAGTACTGGCGCCATTTGGCCACTGAAGCCGAGATGGCATACATCTCTCGCACGTATGTGGACTTATTCCGCATTGTGGGGGACAATTTCTTGCTAAAGAAAGCAATGGGGTGATCATTCTGCAAAAGCACCGCACCAATGCCTATCCCCGAAGCGTCCGTTTCCAAACTGAATGGAATAGAGAAATCTGGTAGAGCTAGGATAGGAGCATTAATAAGTAAAGACTTTAAACTTTGAAACGCTGTAGTGGCTGCTGGTGACCAAGTAAACCCTGTCTTGGTTAATAAGTCAGATAAGGGGGCAGCCATGATGGCATAATGCTTAATAAAATGGCGATAATAAGTCAGATAAGGGGGCAGCCAAGTTTTTTTTTCTTTTTCTTTCTTTTTTTTTTAAATTTTCATATCAAGTGACCGTTTCAATTAATGAACGATGTAAGGTTTTTTTTCCCTTTCTTTTTTTCTTTTTTAAATTTTCACCATCAAGTGACAGTTTCAATTAACGAACGATGTAAGTTTTTTATTCTTTTTTTTTCTTTTTTAAATTTTAACCATCAAGTGACCGTTTCAATTAACGAACGATGTAAGATTTTTTTCCTTTCTTTCTTTTTTTTTAAAAAATTTTCCCCACCAAGTGACAGTTTCAATTAACGAACGATGTAATTTTTTTTCTTTTTTAAATTTTAACCATCAAGTGACCGTGATGCACCCAAGCTGACTTGCTTGGATTGGGCTTATCCATAAGCTGAGTCGCTTGGATTGGACTTATCCATAATTTATTTCTTTATCTAGGGATTATTAATAACTACTAGTTATTTCCTTTTATTATTTTAGATTATGCGTTGATTGTGCGTTATCTCCTTTGGTTGCGCATGATTACAGTTATTTATTTATTTTTGTTAGTTTATTTTGCCTATTTAAGGCTTGGAGAACCCTATTGTTATTCAGTTGTTTTTGGTTAAAGAAAATTAGGAAAAGACAAATAGTGTTTTCTCACAATCCTTGTATTTGTTCTTCTTCTGTTTAGCCAATTGGTTACTACTTCGGCATTAGACCGTTTAAATTAATGAACGATGTAAGTTTTTTTTCTTCCTTTCTGTTTTCTTTTTTTAAATTTTCACCATCAAGAGACCGTTTCAATTAACGAACGAAGCAAGTTTTTTTTCTTCTTTTTTTTTCTTTTTTAAATTTTCACCATCAATTGTCTGGTTTTAATTCGTTTCAAGAGACATGATTTTTAACTCATTATGGTATTTGCAGGGGTGCTTTGAAGATGAATATTTCACTACAACAAATAATCTTATTAGTGACAAAATTTTATGAAATTTTGTTACAAATTCTTGCGTTAAATTTCGTCACAAATTCCTACGTCGCAAATTTATTTGTGACGAAATTTGATTATTTATGTCAAAAATTGTTATCTATGACAAAATTTATGACCAAATTTTTCATCAATAGTAAATTTTTTCTTGTAGTTTTCCTTTTTCGCAAAGGGTTGATGGCATTGCTGTTGACCCTGAACTTGATAGGAGCTTTGATGCTCTTATTTCGGAGCTTGATGCTTTGGAGATCAAACTCGCTACTATCAGACCCTGTCATTTCGATAAAAAAATATCCAATTATGAAGTTGTGAAAGCTGGACCCTTCATACTACATGCCTATGAGTATGAGATGGAGGACACAGATAATGAGGAGGAGGATGATAACGACAACGATGACAGAACTTTAGTTGTAGCTGGCAAACGTTTCACTTGTGATGAACTTTATCTGAGGTGTCTATTTCTTAAACCCTAGCTTTATTCACATATTTTATGAATAATAAAAATGTCAATTTTGAACCCTAACTTCATATTGTTTGTTGATTAACTTGAATTTTTCTCCATTGGGTGTTTTGAGAATAATATTTGCACTTCCTTGGGTGTTTCAGTGACAGCGATGATTCTGAGGTTGACTCTGGTTTTGAAATGCAACCCTACTTGATGGATGAAGTGGGAGAGGTAGAAGCTGCCTTGTTTGAGTTGACCCATAAAGATCAGGTCAGGGTTAAGGTGAGTGATCATGTTGATATCAATGCATTGTTACCTGTTATACTTGTTAGTTACTATTTGAGTAACTTGTCATTCTTGATCACCATGTAATGAATATCAAATTGCAAAACATAATCATGTTTTGTTTTCGACTGTATAGTAGACTTGTTTTTGATCTTCTGGATTTACAGGATGAAATTAGGAATAAGATCTCAGCATTGGAGACATCTCTTGTGATTGAAAGTCATAATTATAATTTTACCATACTTCAAGTTGAGAAATATAAAGAAACAAGGCAGGAATTGGATAACAAGTCTGACACTGAAACTAGCCTATAACTTGTTGGTAATATTTTCGCAGATATTCATGTGTCCCAATTTTGTTTTAGTACATAATTTCCTTTATAGATTTTCAAGGCAATATATTTTATTCATTATTTTTCAATTTTGTCTTGTCTGAAGCAAAACAAGTTGCATTGGAATAGAAGGGCAGCAATGACAGAAGATGTAGTTTAATGAATTGTTATGGGAACCTATCTCAAAGAAAAGAAAAACATCAAAGAAGCAGTTTATGAATAGAGGATATGAAAACATGTCCCAAGAGGAAGGTGGAACTAAAAAGGTATGTTTAGGGCCTCATGTTTTGTACAAATATAGTTCTTGTGTTTCCATATTGTCATGATAACCCTTTCTCCTTTTGACTTTCATTATAAAATTGATAAGGCTAATTTGTAAACATATATAGGATGTTTTCAAAATGATTTTGTTAATGTGTAGTTTAGTGAGTCAAACATATATAATTTCTTAGGGCTCGTTTGTGTATATCCATTAAGTATTAATATTGATAAAGGTATTGTGTTTCCATTTGTTTGGGTTGGTGTATGATATTATATTTAGATGACTATTTGCAATAGTCTTTATAGGCCCAGTTAGTTTATTTGGCAAAGTATTGTACTATTTCCAAGTGTAAGGAAGAATCCAAATCTCAAGGGATAATAAAAAAATCTAAACCCCCTTCATTGGTGCTTTCATTGCCCTCATACTTCCTGCTATGGCTGAAAACACTCGTATGCGTGATTTACAACAGCATCTTGACACATTGGAACAACAATTTCGTGCTGCTGATTTGGTCCATGAACAGCAATTTCAGCCTTTTTATAATACTCAGTTACATGACTCCCTGACCACGCTCCATGAGTCTCAGAATCGCCAGCACATGGATGTCACTCGCTTGCTGGAATTTCAGCAGCAAGCATCTACCAACCGTGGCATTTTGGGTTCCAGTCCGTCCCATGGATCTGACCTTTCCAGATCTCGTCAAGTGAAGCTCGACTTTCCGCGTTTTTCTTCTGGTGATCCTACTACTTGGATCGTGGCCGCTGAACGTTACTTCACGTTTTATCAGGTACCCCTCCCAGAATGGGTTAATCTTGCTGCTTTTCATTTGACAGATCCAGCGGATTGGTTTTATGGCTCCAATCAGAATGGATTATTGTCTGATTGGCGTACTTTTTGCACGGCTTTACAATGCCGCTTCGGTCCGTCAGAATTTGAAGATCCTGCCGGTGCTTTGGTTAAATTCCAACAGACTGTGTAACGCCCTCCCTTGTATGCATCCAAGAGAGTCGTTTGCTAAGCGGAATTAGAGTCGTTAACGTCACATGAGCTAACAAGGCAGTATACAAATCCGTATAAAATTTCATCACTTAAATTCTTTTCACAAAGATTTTCCAAAATAGCCATTGTTCATAAAAGCTCAAGCTGACATAAATATGATAAAGACTACAGTCATCCAAAAGTACCAAAAACATTAATCATTACAGTTATCCATTTAAACAAACAGCAACACTGATATTCCACGCATCAGCAATCAACAGCAAAATATTACTCCTTCAAATGCTCTTGCGTCCTCCTGCCATTTTGGAAAAATAGCACCCGAAAGAATAATCCCAGTAGTGTGGCAATAAAACCAGTAATATAACAGTATTAACTAGGCACAAAATCATAAACAGTCACTTCAACATATCCTTGTTCCTTTTTCTTTTTCATTTCATCATATTCATATATATATAGCGCATATAACGCCTTTCCTTTTCATCATATCATATATTGCGTATATAACGCCTTTCCTTTGCGCTTTTAGCACCGTCGTGCGCGCACTTCACAGTGGAATCAAATATCCCTTGGCACCTGAGCTCCATGTGGATTCCATCTGTGGGCCTATGCGGACTGATGCCAAGTGTCCCATACCCCGGTACCTTGGGGATGCCTATATGATGCTTGCTCAAACACATGGTCCTGTACATAACTATTCTAAAACAAGGCCTATATGATCATGATATATGCATGTCATGCTATGCTTTCACACACAACATAAAAATGCGGTATGATGTAAAGTGCATGCTTATATACCTTTCATATAGCCATCACGGCACATATACTTTTCATATGCGTTATGCTGCCTCATAACGTCTTTACCTCATAATCATATAGCCATCACGGCACATTTTTGGCAGTTTCCTTTCATCATAATGGAACATAATATTTTTACGGCATATGGAGCATCATGTCACAATTTTATACCAGTAGTCAATAGTCACATTAGGCTTCATCGCCTGACACTTACCTTTGCTTGCCTTAACTATTACCAAACCGCAGCGAAGTATCTTACTTCTTAAGCGCACCTAAATCAATTACAACTAATCATTTACAGTGGCTATTTACAGCAGAAACAGAGGGCATACAGCAGCAAAACAGTGAGCATACAGCAGTGTTTACAGCAGCAAAACAGTGAGCATTTACAGCAGCAAAACAGTGAGCATACAGCAGCAAAACAGTGAGCTTACAGCAGTGTTTACAGCAGCAAAACAGTGAGCATTTACAGCAGCAAAACAGTGAGCATACAGCAGCAAAACAGTGACGTTTTAAACAGAAACAGTGACGTTTTTAAAAACAGAAACAGTGGCACTTTGAACTTCCAAAACAGTGGCATAAATCTTGGTTTTTGGACATTGAAACAGTGGCATATTATGGATTAAAACAGTGGCATTTTATGCATACAAACAGTGGCATAGAAGGACTAAAACAGTGGCATTTTTATGCATAAAAACAGTGGCATATGATGGCTAAAACAGTGGCCTTTTATGCATAAAAACAGTGGCATTTTAAGCATGGAAACAGTGGCATTTCATGACTAAAACAGTGGCATTTTAAGCATGGAAACAGTGGCATTTTATGCATAGAAACAGTGACATTTGATGAGTAAAACAGTGGCATTTCATGCATGAAAACAGTGGCTTATTATGGACTAAAACAGTGAGCATTTTATGCATAAAACAGTGGCATATTATGGACTAAAACAGTGAGCATTTTATGCATAAAACAGTGGCATATGGTGACTAAAACAGTGGCATTTGTGTACATAAAACAGTGGCATTTGTGTACATAAAACAGTGGCATTTGTGTACATAAAACAGTGGCATTTGTGTACATAAAACAGTGGCATTTGTGTACATAAAACAGTGGCATTTGTGTACATAAAACAGTGGCATTTGTGTACATAAAACAGTGGCATTTGTGTACATAAAACAGTGGCATTTGTGAGCAGAAACAGTGGCATATATGTGCAGAAACAGTGGCATATAATGAGCAGAAACAGTGGCATATATGTGCAGAAACAGTGACATGTAATGTGCAGAAACAGTGGCATATAATGTGCAGAAACAGTGGCATAAAAGAGTGACTTTGAGGAACCGAAACAGTGAGCCTTTTCTCATCAAAACAGTGGCCTAATCATACAAACAGTGGCATACAATCTTAAGCATTTTTATGCATACAATTCACCATGAAATAGCTCCACCATTCTAATTTTTACCATGCTCATACTTGAATCCCAAAACCACACATACTCAAGGAGACATTTAAGCACACATTCATGGTTACATAAAGAAAATGTCCTAAGCTCAAGGCTTACCTCTTGTAGCACACCCTTCAAAGTCAAGTATCACACACCACCTTCTTGCTTCACTACACAACAAGTCCTTACTTCCTATGGTGATCTATGCGCAACAAGGATGAGGAACAAGGTTTGCACTAGCTTGGTGTATGGTTGAGGTGAAGGAAGGAGGGAGTTGTCTTTAGCAAAGTCTTCTAGCTCCAAGGAGGCTTGTAGGTTCGGTTAAGGGAGTGAGGGAGTGAGGGAGAAACTTGGCTGCATATGTACATGGTGAGGGGGCTCTAATGTGCGCATATTTAAGGAGGAGGTGAGGGGAGGTTGCTATGATTAACCATCATGGAAAATTCTGATTGCTTGAGGGGATGGGGCTGCATACAAGGCTGAATCAAGCAAGAGTTTGCTTCTAATCTACTCTACTCACATGCAAGGGAGTGAGGGAGATATGTTCAGCTTTGAGGGCTGTCCAAGGCAGAGAAATTTCTGCACAATTGACCATGGTTTGCGCACCTAGAGGAGTGGAAAGGAAGTGTCAAGAGCACATGCAAGAGTTTGGCTAAGTCAACAAGGAAAGCAACTATGTGGCAGCCCAAAAATCTGCACTAAGGCAGCCTTGGTGCGCAAAGATGAGAGGAAGAGAGGTGCATTATGAGCACTGATTTGTGGCAGCCTAAACACTCATTTTGGAGCTGTCCTAAGTCAGAAAATTTCTGCATAAAAAGCCAACCCATGCGCACATGGTGAGGTGTGAGGGAGGTACACTAAGTCCACAAGCAAGAGAGCTTTGTGGCAGCCAAGGATTCTGATTTTTTTGGAGCTGTCCTCTGCGCAAAAATGATGAAAATGCAGTCCCAAAATCTCACTTATGATGCATGTGGAAACAAGGCAGGTTTGGCTCATGATGGGCTGCAAAAGCTTACCAAAAATCTGCACAATGCAGTGTCATGATGGAGGGTGTAAGTGGTTCTCCAAGTCAACAAGTTAGGCAGTTTGTGTCATAAGAAAAATCTGCACCAAGGTCCCTCCCATGTGCGCCTAAATGGGGAAAGATGCAGCCTAAAATCATGCTCAAAGGTCCATGTGTCCTCCAAGCAATGAGGTTTAAATCAAGTTATGCATAATCAAGGTGAGGTGGCGGTTTTACAAGGCAAAATGGCAGATTTCAAGGTCCTAAACCACCCTTACTAGTGCGCAAAATTGAGTGGTAGAAGGGTTGCCATGTGAAGGTTTCTTGGTACACAAGACACCTTAGTTGGACAAGGCTTAGGGGAAAAAAAAGGTGTGGGTTTAACTTTGGGCTGAAAAAGCTTGATCCAAGAGCCATCCTTGGGCCATTGGCCACACACACAAAAAGATCCAATCACAAATCCAATAGTAACAAGTCCACACACACACACTAGCCCACATCCAAACACTAATGCCTTCTACACATACTCACATTACTCATAAGATTAAATTCACATGTCTACATATGTATCTTCCTTGATTTAATTTAATTAATTACCTTAGTCTTATCCAAGGAATAAAGATCAAACAATTCACAAGCCATTGCACATAAACCATACATCCGAATTCTACACATGTTCATATAGCATATAGTACTTATGTATCTTACTAATTATACGGGATGTTACAGACTGGGTCCGTTTTGGATTACCAATCTGGATTTGAGAAGCTTGTTATTCGGGTCCCTGGTTTGTCTGCTACTATGCTCCGTAGTATTTTTGTTTCGGGGTTAAAACATCCGATAAAACGTTCTGTTCTCACACACAGACCGCTTGACTATCATGAGGCTTTTTCTCTTGCCCGGATCTATGAAGATCAGTTCATTGATTCTAAACCTGTGCGTTCTTGGCAAAATTACCCAAAACAGTCACCTCCTTATCCCTCCACCACCGCCATTGTTACTAGTTCTCCCCAACCTACAAACACTCACCCACATCCCATCTCAGCCTTACCCATTCGTCGTTTGACACCTGAAGAGCGCCAAGCTAAACATGACAAAAACCTTTGTTATAATTGTGATGAGAAATACTCATTTCGGCATAAATGTAAAGGGAAGGCTGCCTTGTTGTATTTAGAAGGTATTGATGAGGATCCTGATCCTGGTCCTGATCTTCCCCACCCCGTTGTGGATGAACCTTCGACTGTTGCGATCCCATCCGAAATTAGTTTCAACGCTCTTTTCGGTCACCATAATTCCCGTTCATTTCGCCTCACTGGTTCTATCCTCGGGAAACCAGTTCAGGTGTTAGTTGATGGGGGTAGTACCCACAACTTTATCACTGAACGGATGGCTACTTTTTTGGGCCTAACAATGCACAATGTTCCACCATTTCAGGTCCAAGTGGGCAATGGTGAATCCCTTATGAGTACGGCCTGTTGTACGACGATCACCTTACTCCTTCAATCACACTCATTTGTGCTCGATTTGTTTCTATTGGATCTCAAGGGGGCTGACATAGTTCTGGGTGTTCAATGGCTTGCTACGCTGGGGCCAATAATGACCGATTATACCCACATGTCCATGTCTTTTACCCACAGTGGTTCTACTATCTGTCTTCAGGGTGACAGCATCCTTTCCCCCACGCCCATATCCAATGCCCAACTACACAAACTGGTGGTCCAGAACTCCATTTCTTCCTGTTTCATGTGTTTGACTCCGTCCCCTCATCCGCCCTCACCTGCCTTACTTCCGTCTACCCCTCCACCCATACAGCACATCTTATCCCAGTTTCAGGATGTTTTTGCCATTCCCACCTCTTTACCTCCTGACCGTGTTTCCAATCACTGCATTAACCTTCTTCCCAACACTAAACCCGTCCAAGTTAGACCCTATCGTTACCCTCACTATCAAAAACAGGAAATTGAAAAAATGGTGGGAGAAATGCTTGAGTCTGGGGTTATTCGCCCGAGCCAGTCCCCATTTAGCTCCCCAGTATTATTGGTCTGTAAGAAGGACGGCACTTGGCGATTTTATGTTGACTATCGTGCTTTGAATGCACTTACTATACCCGACAAGTTTCCCATTCCTACGGTCGATGAACTGTTGGATGAATTATATGGTGCTCAGTTTTTCTCAAAGCTTGATCTTCGTTCTGGTTATCACCAGATAAAGATGCACCCCTCTGATGTCCACAAGACCGCGTTTCGCACACACAGTGGACATTTCGAATTTATGGTGATGCCTTTTGGTTTGGCTAATGCCCCCTCTACATTCCAGGCTACAATGAACAGTATTTTCGCACCATTTCTGCGACGTTTTGTGGTCATCTTCTTTGATGACATACTGGTCTATAGTACCTCTCTATCAGATCATGGCAACCACCTGATGCAGGTGCTCAATACATTACGCCAGCATCGGTTCTTTGTTAAACTAACCAAATGTTCCTTTGCAGTGCAGGAAATTCAATTTTTGGGTCACATTATTTCTGTTGCGGGTGTTAGTCCTGACCCTTCTAAGGTTCAGGCTGTGCGCGATTGGCCTACACCCACCTCTGTTACCCATCTTCGCGCTTTCCTGGGGCTCTCCGGTTATTATCGGTGTTTTATCAAAGGGTATGCTATGGTTGCAGCACCCCTTACTGACTTATTAGCCAAGGACTCCTTTGTTTGGACGGTACAATCCGAACATGCATTTCAATCCTTAAAGCATTTACTTACTACGGCACCAATCCTGGCACTGCCTAATTTCTCCTTACCGTTCACATTGGAAACGGATGCTTCCGGAGTTGGTGTGGGAGCAGTTTTACTCCAGGATACTCACCCTATTGCTTTTTTTAGCCGGAAACTCTCTAAACTGATGCAGTCAAAGTCTACTCATTTTAGAGAGATGTACGCCATTACTTCTGCCGTGGCAAAGTGGCGTCAATACCTCCTTGGCTCTTTTTTTATTATCAAGACTGACCACCAGAGTTTGCATCACTTGATGTCTCAAGTCATCCAAACCCCAGAGCAGCAGCAATTTCTCGCGAAATTACTGGGGTTCAACTACTCTATTCAGTATAAGTCTGGTAAATCGAATGTGGTGGCTGACGCTTTATCGCGTCTGCCGGAGGGGGAATCTTTATTTACTTCCCCTTCCCTTACTGTTATCAGTGGTCCTACTTCACAGTATAGTTCGATTATACAGTCCGAGTTACAAAATGATGCCTACACTACTCAAATTTTACAGGATCTCAACACAGATTCTTCTAAATGGCCACATTGGCAGGTACGGAAAGGACTTCTGTTTCATCGTCATCGCCTGTATATCCCTGCTGCATCTTCGTTGATTCCACTGTTGCTGCACGAATTCCACGCGTCTAAGGTGGGAGGCCATGCTGGTGTGCGTCGGACGTTGTTGCGGTTGGCGGCTAAGTTTACCTGGAAAAATATGAAGAAAGATGTTCAGAACTATGTCCATGAATGTGACATTTGTCAAAAGGCCAAGAGCCCAAATCACAAACCCTATGGACTGTTACAGCCGTTGTCCATACCTGATGCATATGGTCAGATTTATCGATGGATTTTATTACCCATCTACCCTCCTCCGCCGGATTTACCACCATACTGGTGGTCGTTGACCGACTTACCAAGGGGGCTCACTTTGCACCTCTTCCTCCCTAATACTCCGCAGCCAAGGTGGCCCAGGTATTTTGGGATACGGTGGGTAAACTCCATGGTCCACCCAGATCCATCGTGTCTGACCGCGATCCATTGTTTCTCAGTGATTTTTGGACGACTTTGTTTACACTTCATGGCACTCGGTTACATTATAGTTCGGCTTATCATCCCCAGTCGGATGGACAGACGGAAAGAGTAAACAGGGGGTTAGAACAATACCTGCGGTGTTTCGTTCATGATCACCCTTCGCAGTGGCATCGTTTTCTGAGTTGGGCGGAGTTCCATTATAACACCGCTCACAATCGTTCCACCGGTACATCCCCGTTTCAGGCAACTTTTGGTCGTTCCCCTCCTAGTCTTTTGGAGTACACTTTGGGAGCAACGTCGGTGGAAGCCGTCGATTCTGATCTACATCAGCGTTCAAAGATCCTTGCTTTTCTGAAACGTAACTTAAAAAAAGCTCAAACTTCAATGAAATTACAGTCTGACAAGAAACGGAAAGATATCACCTTTGGTGTTGGGGATCTGGTGTTGCTCCGCCTTCAACCCTTTCGACAGCTCTCTGTTCATCGGCGTTCTTCTCACAAGCTCAGCTTGCGGTTCTATGGACCTTATGAGGTGGTGGAGCGCGTCGGACCGGTGGCTTATCGGCTTCGTCTACCCCAAGGCTCACGCGTCCACCCTGTCTTTCATGCTTCTCTGTTACGTCCTTTTCATCCAGCACACAGATATCAGATCCACCATCTGGTACCGGAAGCTCAGTCCACACCGCCGATGCATACGCCGGCGGCTGTGCTCTCCCGTCGCTCCATCTGGAGACACGGTAAACAGGTTCCTCAAGCCTTGATTCAGTGGACTGGTCTCCTACCTGAAGACTCGACATGGGAAGATGAGTCGCTCCTGCATACCTTCAACCCTCCACAGGTCTCTCCTTTGGCTCTCACGGTTTCTACGAAGCAGACTTTCACTTCCCCAAAGGCCTCTCCTTTGGTTCACTCGGTTTCTGAGGAGCAGGAGTATAGCCAGCCTTCTTCAATGACCCCAGTCCTTGAAAAAGTAAAACCTTATCACTCCACCGACACTCCATCCAATCAGCAAGCGCAAAAGGGAATCCTTATCCCTTCGGTTGCTGCCAGCTCGCGCCTGTCCACCTGCCCCTCTGCTGTCATTAATGCGCGCAGTTCAACACGCGTCCTTCCAGCGCACGCTTCGTCTGCGCACGCGGTTTATGGGCAAGTGTGCCCAGGCCCAATTCACCCAGTGGCCTCTTCTGTCCGCGCGGAGAATGGGCCACTTGACGCAGGCCCAATTCACCCAGCAGCCTCTTCGGTTCATGCGGTGGGTGGGCCACTTCACGCAGGCCCAATTCACCCAGCAGCTTCTTCTGTTCACGCGGTGGGTGGGCCACTCGACGCGGGCCCAATTCACCAAAATGGCCTCGTGGACGTGGCCTTCTTAGATGGGGAGGGGGATGTTGCACTCCCTTCGGTTGGGCCACAACAACAGAGGCCCATTTGCACTAAGAAACCCCCATTATATTTAGATGACTATTTGCAATAGTCTTTATAGGCCCAGTTAGTTTATTTGGCAAAGTATTGTACTATTTTCAAGTGTAAGGAAGAATCCAATCTCAAGGGATAATAAATAAGTAGCCCAAGAGGGGTGAAGAAAATATAGAAAGTTTTGACAAAATTCTTCTCTCTTCTCCTTTTTCCCTCTCTTCCTTCTCTCTCTATTTCTTTTCAGATCTAAACCCCCTTCAAAATGATATGGGGCTGATTAGCCTATATCATGTCATGTGTTTGAGGAGCACCTGATTAGCAATCTGATAAGATTATGTAGAAGAAGAAAGGAGAAAGATAAAACAAAATATAATGCAATAAATACAAATATATTAGGTAGCATGGGGATATATTGGGTATCCAATATTGGTATCCTATCATGTTGAATCCTAACCCAGCTCCCCCCATAGGATAAGAAATCATGTATTGTATAGGATAAAATGAGACAATAGGATAAGCTAATCATATCCTATTAACCCACCAAACAAGAGATAAAAATAGGATATGATAAGTTATCTTATCCTATCTTCTTTATCAGGTGCTCCAAAGAGATCCTTAAAGTCAAGATGGAAACTACTGCTGGAAGTAGTTTTCAAGGCTGTTGTTTTATCCTGTCCCCGTTCCCTCCCCTAAATGAAGTTGTTCTAGGATAGGCCTTCACAAGGGACAATTTTAATTGGATTTGATGTGACATAAAATATAATAAATACTCAAAATAGGCCACCAAAGATGCATAGGACATCAAAGTTAGTCCTCCATAGTGTAAAATAAGCATCAATATAGGGACTAAATTAATGTCCAATGATATATTGAGGGAGTAAATTGATGTCCATTTTAAACATTCAAGGACCGAGTTAATATCTAATATATTTAGAGGACCAACTTGATGTCTCATGTATCTTTGGAGGACCAATTTGTGTTTTTAGTAGTGTTTTAAAACCTCACCCCGCCCCCCGGGTTAACCTGGGTCAACCCTGACCCTCCCTTCTGAGGGTTAGGGTCACAAGTTGGACCCTATATGCACATCGAACCCTCCGACCCCCAAAACTCGGTCGGGTTTTAGTGACTCCCGGGTCAGAGGGGTGAAAGGGGGTCACTGCATGTTTTTTTTTTAAAAAAAAAATTCCATGAAACAACATTGTTTTATTAAAAAAATAAAATAAAAATGCTTGTAAACCTAAATCTAATTGTTCCCTTCTCTCCCAGCGACCTAGGCGTCTTCAATCTTCACTTGCTGCCGAGAATCTGCTAGAAGAGGTAAGAATTTTACTAATTCAAATGAAATCTTTACGGTCGTCGATGGAAAATAAAAACTCATTCTTACTTCCTTTAAATTTTCCTTTGTCAGGGACCTTCTCAAAAGAGGCAGAACCGAGTCCGCGTAGTGATACCATTAGAATATGAGTTTTGTACTTTGGTATCTTGATACTTTAATTAGCTTGTGTAATATTGACTCGTGGTTTCAATTGGTGAATTATGTTAAGTATATTTTGAATCTTTGATGATTGGTGGTTTGTTTTTTAATATTTTCATATCGGATATATATATATATATATATATATATATATATATATATATATATATATTAATATATAAAGCTGGGTCAAGATAGTGACCCCGTGATCCCCGGTTGAACCCATAACCCCTGACCTCGGCCGGGTTGATGGTCGGGCCGGTTTTTTAAACACTGGAAATTTGTATACTCTGTGTGGCCTTTTGCTTGCTTCACTATTTACTTATAAATTATAATGCCACCAAAAAGGAATCATGAGCCTCTTCATGGAAATTTCTTTATTTGAATTGTTATTAAAATGACTCTATCAATCCAACCGGTTGAACTGCGAACTGGACCGGTTCAGACAGTAAAATGCTTGGGCAATTGAATCAGCACTAAATCAGTTCAATGTAGTTCAACCAGTATTAATCATTTTTTGAAAAAATATGTAAAATATCGAAAATTGTATAGTTGTTGGGATTTGAACCGATATTTGAAGGAAGAATAACGAATCACTTACCACTAGTCTTGAGTAATTTATTTGGTAAAGCATATCTATTAATGTATTTATTAAATAAATTAATATAAATTCAGATTAACCCGTTAAACCACTGACTGATCAGTTAAATCAACATCTTATTAATTCAGTACCTCCATAAAGTCAATACTGGTTTGAGTTTAATATCATTTACTAAACATTAAGGTGACGTCATATTCAATGGCATCACATATTATAATTGCTTCTAAATAGATTATTATATTGGATTGCTTTCTTGAGTAGAAAAAAATAAAATAATGCTGCCCAAATAACATGTAAGGACCCATAACATCAAGGTTTGAAAAGTTTCATTTTGATTGATTACAAAAGGAGTAAACCTCCCCTAATGTAAGGATTCTTCATACGTGATAAGAACCAAAACTGAGGCAATGATTCCGTGTAACTTTTGTCGTGGCTTGTGCTGTGAGTAATAAACTACCTGGTCATTTGATTAATCACTAAGTTAGCTCCCAACAATGAATATTAAGGGGTAATTAAAATAATAGAATAATCCAAGGGGTATGAGTTTTCCCAATTTTAAATATTTTTAATTTCATTTCATATTACGAATTCTCTGTCAGAGAATAATATAAATCATTAAAAAATCTTCATCCAATACCTTAGGATTTTGGGTTTAAGTGATTCTTTATATTATCAGTATTTAAGTTTCTTATTAGTATTTAAGAATTATTATTGTGCTTTTGAATGCTTCCAAGTATAGTTTAAACCTTATTTATTCTCATAGAAGTCTAATATAAAATTATTAAAGTGATCCTTACCTAATAACTGAATTTTTAGCTGAGATGGTTATTTTTCATTCATCAATAAGAGAAATTTATGTAATATAATAACAAACAACAATTGTGATATTTAAATTATAATTTGATTTTAATATATTATCAATAAAAAATTATATATTTACATCTAGTGGTGTATTATAAACTTAATTTAATTATCTTAACAATTATATAAAATGTCAAATATGCTAACACATGATTAGATATTGATATAAAATTCCTTTATAAGGTAAATTCATGTTTATTTAGCATAGGAAACTTATTGTAATTTTGTTAACAATAACATATGGGAAAAATGTGTATCATTTTAAAAGATGTAAAGTTGTGTCATTTTAAGTGAGAGAAAGAGATAAATAAAGAAGGTGGATCTCCGATTTTTTGTTCCCTTTTTATCATCACCATTCTTTTCATTCAACTGCAACCAATCCTTCAGATCTGATGAGAAGAAATTATGTCTCCATGCATTTGGTATTGTATTTCCCCATAAATTGTATATCTCTGTACAATCCCTTAACATATGTAGTATACTTTCAGGTTCCCCATGACAAATGGGGCAAGTCTCCTCAATCTCACTCCATTTTGCAGCCTAAGATTTTGTGGGAAGACGAAAATGAAGGATTTTCCACATAAATATTTTCATACACCGTGGTCCTTTCCAATTCCACAAATTCCTCCATATTTTTTCTGCATGAAGATTTCCCGCTCTATTCCATATTTCTGCAGAGATTGCATGGTAAGCTTTCTTAAAACTAAATCTGTTCCCCCACCCACTCTCCAAATTCATTTATCCTGCCCATCTTCAATATGTGGGGTCAGGTGACTCTAAATTATTTTCATGTCCTCCTCTGATATCCATATACCAATGATACTAAGATCCCAGTCACCATCTTGGTTAACTAGATCGCAAGCCTTTTTGCATATTTCTTGCTCTGGTATGTTTCCTATTCTTCTGTGAATCAATGGACCTAATTATGATATCCAATTATCAGTCTAGAAATTGATTAACTTCCCATCCCAATACTTGATGAGATTCTCATTTTCCCGCCTAGAGCCACAATACTTGGTTCTTAGCACCTTAACCCAGAGGGTATGTGATATGTGATATCGGGTTTATTGCTTAATTCTCATGAGGGGTTACTGTAACAGCCCGTTACGTACCGGTATTGTTAACATTGATTATGATATTAAGCGCAGTTACAATCACAGCAATTCATTTATAAAAATGCGAATAAACTTTTTCCGATTATTACGCGAGCAGTTGAAACATAAAAGCGTAATAATTAAAAGCTGTGACCGTAACTGTAAACTCTTGCGGAATACTTATCTATACTATATTAATAGTTTACTTTAATTATAATAAGACACTAAGGGGTTCCCATAAACCCACTTAGCCAATTTCACACTTTTGCGTTTTCTACACACCCGAACAGGGTTCGGTCTCTAAATTATTGCGGATGCACAGTAAAAATTCAGTCTCTCATACCTTGCTATATTTTTTTATTACTTAATTACCTTTCTAGAAAGCTATCACATGCTTGGTTCTGAGCTCGTTTGCTCCGGTTATCGCCGTTTGAAGTTGGACAAGCAAAATTGCCAACCAACCCCGAAACAGCTCCAAACGTCCTACACTCCTTGAATTTCTGCACCTAAACCACTCATTCATTTGCTCTAAATTTTTACACCATAAACTAGACACCTCAATCTTCAATTTGATATATCATACGCTTAATTTTACTAAGAAACGAAGCGGGAATAAAATTCCCAAAATGGTCCAGAATAGCCCCCAAGTGCAGGGCAAAACAGGGCAGCAACGTTCATTGGACACCACAGGGCTGCGTACAACTCATAAAATTATAAGATTTTGACACAATGTAGGGGACATCTCAAGCTTCAAAACGGCGTATGGTACGTCCCTATCGGACCTCTATGGAGGGAGATATACTCTCCCGAAGTTCATCAAAATCTGCCAATTCTACAGAAAATTCGCCAGAGTTTCCTTTGTTTTTCCTAAAATCCCGAAATTTGTACAAGTGGTCAATGACCTCAAATGGTACCTAATAATCAGTGGGTGGCACACACAAGGACCAGAAATGCCTTGGGGCTCTTATACAACCCGTTTGCCATTTTGGAAAAATAGCAGCCCCGAAGGGGTGAGAATAATCCCAGTAGTGTGGCAACAAAACCAGTAATATAACAGTATTAACTAGGCACAAAATCATAAACAGTCACTTCAACATATCCTTGTTCCTTTTCCTTTTCCTTTTCATCA
Source organism: Gastrolobium villosum (assembly GCA_032173675.1). Taxonomy (NCBI): domain Eukaryota; kingdom Viridiplantae; phylum Streptophyta; class Magnoliopsida; order Fabales; family Fabaceae; genus Gastrolobium; species Gastrolobium villosum. The sequence goes on from JAVKPL010007068.1 coordinate 25,923, forward strand.
TATTCATATATATATATAGCGCATATAACGCCTTTCCTTTTCATCATATCATATATTGCGTATATAACGCCTTTCCTTTGCGCTTTTAGCACCGTCGTGCGCGCACTTCACAGTGGAATCAAATACCCTTGGCACCTGAGCTCCATGTGGATTCCAACTGTGGGCCTATGCGGACTGATGCCAAGTGTCCCATACCCCGGTACCTTGGGGATGCCTATATGATGCTTGCTCAAACACATGGTCCTGTACATAACTATTCTAAAACAAGGCCTATATGATCTTGATACATGCATGTCATGCTATGCTTTCACACACAAAGCGTAAAAATGCGGTATGATGTAAGGTGCATGCTTATATACCTTTCATATAGCCATCACGGCACATATACTTTTCATATGCGTTATGCTGCCACATAACGTCTTTACCTCATAATCATATAGCCATCACGGCACATTTTTGGCAGTTTCCTTTCATCATAATGGAACATAATACTTTTACGGAATATGGAGCATCATGTCACAATTTTATACCAGTAGTCAATAGTCACATTAGGTAATATCGCCTGACACTTACCTTGCGTGTCTTAAACAATACCAAAACAGCAGCGAAGTATCTCACTTCTTAGGCGCACCTAAATCAATTACAACCAATCATTTACAGTGGCTATTTACAGCAGAAACAGTGAGCATACAGCAGTGTCTTACAGTGGAAAACAGTGAGCATACAGCAGTGTTTTACAGCAGAAAAACAGTGAGCATACAGCAGCGTTTTACAGCAGAAAACAGTGACGTTTGTTCTTAAAACAGTGAGCAGAAAACAGTGACGTTTTAAGAAAGCAGTGGACAGAACAGTGGACAGAACAGTGACGTTTTACAGCAGAAAAACAGTAGCACCTTACAGCAGAAACAGTGACCATTTTAAAACAGAAACAGTGACATCTTGGACCTCAAAACAGTGGCAGAACAGTGGCATTAGACAGTGGCAGAAACAGTGGCATTTGAATGTTAAAACAGTGACATAAACAGTGGCATTTGAACATCAAAACAGTGGCATAAGTAGTGATTTGTGAACATTAAAACAGTGGCATGAATGGTACATTTGAACATTCAAAATAGTGACGTTAGTGGTGATATTTATGCATCAAAACAGTGGCATGAATGGTACATTTTTGAGCATTAAAACAGTAGCATAATTCATGGTTTTTGGACATTGAAACAGTGGCATAAATAGTGGGGTTTGATCATCAATAGGGTGGTTTCTTTATGCAGAAACAGTGGCTCCTTAGGTACTAAAACAGTGAGTATTTTATGCAGAAACAGTGGCATCAAAATGGTGATCTTGAGGAACCGAAACAGTGAGCATTTTATCCTCAAAACAGTGGCACATTCAAAGGGAAACAGTGGCATATTTCTCTTCAAAACAGTGGCATAATCATACAAAACAGTGGCATATATATTCCTCAAAACAATGGGCATTAACTTAAGTATGACCATGAGACTTCCATTCCATAACTTAAGCATACAAATCATCATGAAATAGCTCCACCATTCTACTTTTACCATGCTCATTCTTGAATCCAAAACCACACATAATCAAGGAGACATTCAAGCACACACATGGTTACACAATGGAAGAGGTCTAAGTTCTAGGCTTACCTCTTGTAGCACACACTTCTTGTCACACACCACACCTTTCTAGTTCTACCAACAACAAGTCCACCCTTCCTAGAGAGGATCTATGCGCACACAATGGTGAGGAGAAACAAACTTGGACAGCTTCAAGGTTGAGGAACAAAGCTGGACAGTGAGGGAAGGTGAGTGGTCTTAGCAAAGTTTTCCTTTCTCCAAGAGTTCATGCAATGTTCTGTAGAGAGTGAGGGAATAGGGAGGAAATTGGCTTTCTCCTAAGGTGCTTGTAGTCCCTTGTGCGCATACTAGAGAGGAAAGGAGAGAGGTGGCAATGATTAACATCATGAAAATTCTGGTTACTTGAAGAAGTGGGGCTGCACACATGGGCTGAACAAGCAAAGGGTTGCTTCTAACATACACTAAGCACATGCAAGGAGGAGGAGAGGTTGAAATGATGAGGCATCATGGCAAATCTTTAAACACTTGTAGCAAGCTAGGCGCACAACTTGGAGTGAACAAGGAGGAGCTTGCTTCTAGGCACATGCAAGGAAGTGAAAAGGGGAAGGTTCAGATCTGAATATTGTCCTACCAAGCAAGACAGCTTTGTCAACCAAGCATGCGCACAAGGTGAAGTGGAAGGATGGCAGATTTCTCCTCCACTCAAAGCACATGCAATCTGCCCAAAAATCCTTCTTTTGTTGCATGTGGAGGCAAGGGGCAGATTTGGTTCATGATGGCTGCAAAAGCATGCAAAAATCTGCACATTTCAGGCTCATGATGGAAGGTGTAAGGTGGTTCTCCAAGTCAACAAGTTAGGCAGTTTTGTGTCATAGAAAAATCTGATGTATGCCCCTCCTTGTGCGCCTAAAGGTGAGGTGTATGCAGCCCAAAATGATGCAAAGGTGTACATGTGTCTTCCATGCAATGAAGTTGAAGTCAAATGTGCACATGCAAGGTGTGAGGTGGCGGTTTAGCAAGGGAAA